>RXID01019394.1:0-2500 GCA_005019695.1 Trichopus zeylanicus subsp. travancoricus | reverse complement strand
TTGTTGATTCCTAAGTGTAGTGCTTCTTTCCCTATGCCACCTATGGGTACTAGTGAAATAGAATTGACCTACAATACATAACCTATAGGGGTATCCTTTCGCTCAATCCTAAAATTGGAAATTGAAGCATTTGAGGCTGCATTTCCCTAGAATACATGAGAGAAGGAATTATTCTATCTCCAAACTTCACCTTCACCAAACGTAGGTTTATTTCAATAATTTGTTTCCTTCCATCTCGAACCACACCCCTTTTCGTAAGACTGAGAGGGCTAAAAAAACAAGAAAAGAAAATCAAATTGCACCATCTGTGTAATAAGTAAATGCCTTTTTTTCTCCTGAAGTTGTCAGAATTATTCATAATAAGATATTGGCTTCAATTGAAGAGGTCTTATCAATAAAATTTCCATTTATCCGAGATCTAGGCATAATTAATTAGCAATCTATTCTATAATTTTTCTCATTACCCTGAGAGATAATGATCCCACAAACAAAGGAATTCTACAGTACAAGATAACATAAAAACAAATAGACTAATTTAGTTCTAAAAAAAATGTGAACCCTTCACTCAAATTATAAATTGAAATTATGCTTTTGGTAAGGAGAGATATGAAATATTTAAATCAGATTGAATTTCATCCCAATTATCAAATTATTTATTATTTATATAATATACTAATGAACAAAACTATTACTATTGAATAGAACTATTACTATTTCGTCTAAGTTGAATAACCAAGACAAAGATTTTTTTTATTCTTATGGAACCATTGATCGGTTGAACCTATATTGTAGTAATATGAATGACTCACTATTTATTCGATTTTTATTTTTGGTCAATAATAAGATTATATTATGTAGGAGAGATGGCCGAGTGGTTCAAGGCATAGCATTGGAACTATTATGTAGGCTTTTGTTTACTGAGGGTTTGAATCCCTCTCTTTCCATTTATTTATGTTAATTCACCAATATTACTGACTACAATATAGCAAATATAATAAGAATCGATATCCTTATTCCAACACTAAGACTCTTATTTCTATTTCATAGAGATTCTCTATCCTAATTACATTACTTTGTTTGATACGTAAAATACAAATATAAATATTGGAAACAGTGAAGATAAATGAAAATCCTTGATTTATTTGTAATACATAAATGGGAAAATGAACTCTTACATTTATTTATAAAAATTTTACTTCAGCGCTAGGGGGTGGGGTGTCAAAATTGTCTGAACCTTTCCTTGTTATTTTTGTTAGGTTCAAGTCTGACGGGTATGACGAACAACTCATTTCTTTTTAAACTGATCGATTTACTATCTATTATTTGATTTACTAATCCTTTATATTGGAATAAGTCAATAGTCAAATGTTTTGGCAATTCTTCATGGGGGAGCGATTCCATAGAACTTTGAATCAGAGCTTTAGATCTTTGTTCATTCTTTGTAGTAATAATATCTCTGGGCTTGCAACGATAACTTGGTATATCCACTATATGATTATTAACTAAAATATGTCTGTGATTAACTAATTTCCTAGCTCTGGTAATAGTCGAAGCCATACCCAATCGAAAAAGGATGTTATCCAAATGCATCTCAAGTAGTTGTAATAAAACTTGACCTATTGAGCCTTTGGCTTTTCCAGCGATATGTACATATCTATGTAATTGTCATTTTGTCAAACCATAATGAAGTGCAATTTCTATTTTTCTTCTAGATGAATACGATATTGTGATCTTTTCCCAGAACACGATTGGTTTTTAAGATCACTTCTAGATCTAGGCTTTTTACTAATTAGTCCTGGTAAAGCCCCTAGACGGCATATTTTTTTGAAATGAGGTCCTCGATAACGAGACATAAAAAAAAGAATCCTTTTTTTTATTTTATTGACATTTCATTTCTTCATATTATATTATAGAATAAATTGAAATTAAAACTGAACTAAACGAGAAACAACGTAAAGCTAATGAAGTACTACAAACAACTATTGACATACTACAAATCAAATAAAGTAGAATGGAATAAATTGTTTCAATATATGGATTTTTTGTATATATAGGAAGTAATGTATATACTAAGAAATTTAGACTCTGTCTTTGAATTTGTTCTATACAAATCTAATTCCTCCATTTTGTATTTTTGGATTTCTAGTTACAAGTTATCACCACATAATAGGTCTGATTGGCAACCCAACATTTGGGGAAATGGAGAAGGGGGATTGTCAATCAAGGGGGAATTGTCAATCATGGAATAAAAAATAGATAGAGAAAAAGCCAGCCATCAGAGTCGAACAGATGACCATTGCATTACAAATTCGATGCTCTAACCTCTGAGCTAAGCGGGCTCACATAACATAAATGTATAGGAATTCTATGAAGTACTTGATCTTAGTTAGCTATTAATAAATTCATAATTGAATACTAAAATACTCAAATTCATTTAGAATTTTAATTTAGTAAATTAAATTCAACTATCTAATAACTATCACTATAATATAAGTATTTA
>RXID01019393.1:0-80164 GCA_005019695.1 Trichopus zeylanicus subsp. travancoricus | reverse complement strand
AGAACCGCTCCGTGGGCTTCACTTGCTGAGCCCAACCCCTACCTGCCTTTCCCTTGCGTACCAAATAACTACAACTAAGTAAAGTCCAGAGATCATACTTCGAGAGGGACGGGCTTGAGGATCCAGAGGAAGAGGTAGTGACTTGGTGAGGTAACCGTTGGCTTGATGATCAGACGAACCCTGATCACCCCTCGCGTGCCGGGCGATGATGATTGGTTGCGAACCAGGAAGACGGCAGAAAGGTATGTAATGTCATTATAGATGGAGGAAGTCTTCTATATCCCGGTCGATAAGTTGAAGAACGAAAAGCAGCCCCATCCTTTAAAGATCTCCTGGTTTCATAAAGGGAGGGATAGAGATAAGCTTTCAGTAAGTAGGGGTAGTCCAATTTAGTGTTCCTGTCACCGGGGGTGAAATACCATAGCATTACAACGTCCTCTTTCCTTCAATCTTGTCCAGGTCCTCTTCGTCGAAGTCTTGGATCCGTTGTTGCTCTTCGACCTCTATTTCATATCCTCCTCCTCTTCTTTTTCCTCCCGTGCAGCACTCCAAGCAAAGCAGTCGCGCGCGAAGTAAGCCTTCTTCCGATCGATCTCACACGAGCTTTGGCACCCTCTTTTAAAATACCAGTATTTGGGGGGGCTGGGTTCATAACCGGTGGTGGTCTTATATCCGTTTCCGGTGCTTGAAGTACTCGTATCCGCGGTTGTCTCTTTCCTGAAGCAAGGAACTTTAAGCGGATCAAAATCTCCCACGAGCAGAGAAAGAACTGGGGATGGAATAGGTGACTTCTGGAAGAAGAATAGGCTGCTTGGCTCTTTGCCACGAAACGAAGGAAAGGATGCCAGTTGCCCCTCTCACTCTTACAGATGGTATGGAATCCCCTGCTTTCGTAACCGGTGCCGCTGTTCTTTTCTTTTCCTTGTTTGCGTATCCTGGTGTGAGAGTAGACGGTGCTTTAGTTGCCGGTGTTAATGGTATATCCACTAAACTAAACCTTTCATCAATAAGCCCCTATCTTTCTTCTTAAGTAAAGTGGACTCAAATCAATGAAGTGAACAGCTTTGTTTGAAGCTTTGCTTCTACTTGCTTGTTGAAGCTTTGTGCCTGGTCCTTCCCGATCTGGCTTGCTTTCCATTCTTTCCCGTTCCGTCTTAGTCCAGAAATGAAAAGGAGTGGCGAATACCTAACCTTTTCTATAGCATGTAGTAGGCTATTTCCCGACCTCTGCCAACGGGAAAAAGAATGTATGCGCCGTCACCCCACTCCGCTTCCGCCCTTGCCCCTCGAAATATCTACATATACATCTCATTCCTTCTCTATTCTTTCCCGCTGCGAACTTTTACCACGTTAGCACTCCTCCTAGTGGGAAGTCCAGAACCGGGGTGGAACCGATGCTGATTTCACTCATACAGAACGAAGGAGAACGTGATTGAAATCAAAGAACCAAACAAACCGGTATTCCACCTGGAGCGGGGTAGGAAGAAAACGAAGAAAGCAAGAAAACTCCAGCGCTATCGCAGATAGGAGCGGGACAAGGTGTAGTGGGATCAAATCCGGGAGGACGTGCAAACCGCTTTTCCCTCGCTACAATCATCGATATTCGACTACGCTTTCTTTGACCTTTCCGATTCGTCTTTCCCGTGTAGTGTAGTCTTCCTCTCTTTCTTTGAGTGCGTTAAAGTTCTCACCCTAACCAACCTATTCGTATTTCCTCTTTACCCCTTCCTCCGACCAGAAAAGATATTCTCGTGTGAGCTACAGAGCTTCCAGCGTCCCGAGCATCAAATCCAGTCTAATAGGGCAAGAAAACTACTGCTATTTCTTTCGCCTATAGCTTGAAAATAGGTGTAGTGGGATACATTTTCATAAAGGAGTCAACCAACTGAGCTAACCTTGCTTTTCTCTCCCGAGCTCCAAGATTCTTTATGAGATACCACCCACTAAGCGAACGAATACAGAACTGACGAGTGTTCCGCTTTTCCCGAGCTTTTTTCCCGATCTTTGAACGAAGGAGCTACATGCTATCGGGGAGCCGAAGCCGCATCTTCTATAGTACGTCATTTTCATTCCTATCGAAATATCATAATATACAGAGAATTCCCGAGCGAACAAAGATATGAGATACCGAGCTACAAGATGAGATATGAGATAACGAGCGTACCCAGAGCTTCCATACTGTTCGAGTGCAATTTGACCGCTTTTCCCTCGCTCCAACATGAAGGAGAAAATGCCTATGGATGGTACTAAATGAAATAGAAAAGAGATTCGATACCGCTACAAGATGAGATAAAAGAGTTAGAGCGAACCAGAACGATATGGAACTGCAGAGACCATTACACCTATTCTCCTTTCTTGGTTTTGAGGTTGACGGATTCTTTCCCGCTGCGAACGACCCAATTGAACCTACCTACCGGAATCTACATTCAAACTACCAGAAAGACCTTCGATTGTAGCTCTGGAGTTTTCCCTTACTACTTGGATTCGACCCGAGCGAACGACGGAGCGAACTCATACCAACGAGTGGCGAACGGAGTAACTACGTCTATTGCCCGATGCCAACTTCTCTTTGTTGGTATGGAAGCGGTATGTAACCTCTGATACTAAACGCTGGGGTATTCTCTTTCGTATGCTTCTTCGGTTGTCTTCGAGTGGAGAATCGTTAGAACTCATCCCGGTACCGTACAACCTCTTCTACTTTAGGCTTTGATGCGGGGTGGGACCTCTTGAACGAATACGCTTGAAAATACCGTACCCAACCGAATCGTCTTTCCCGACCTCCATTCCAAGCACTACTACTAGTGGGTGGGACCGAGGACCGATGCGAACTCATACCTCGAAAGCACTCCGTAGGCATATTGTATTCCACCTTTCCGATCTGGGTTGGGTTGGTTAACGAGACCACCTCTGAGACTTTACTTGTAGCTTTCTTTTCATAGGGGTAGGGTAGGAAGGAAGATAGCAACTCATTTGCCCGTTCCGGAGACCTTGCTAGAAAGAGGTATGGATGGAACCTCGCTTTACCCCGTACAACGAGGACCGATGCGAACCCGGAAAGAAAGTCTTTTTCCTGCTTGGATGGAGCAAAGTAGCGGGGTCGGAAGGAGTTGGACCGGCTAGGCTAGTGGGATGGGACCTATTCGAACCGGCTGAACACTAGCTATATGAGCCATGGTAGTCTTTTCCGTTCTTGCTCTTTGGGATTTCTCCCTTTCATTTCAAGCATCCTTCTGCTATTGAATCAGCTGGGAGGGAATTCCTATTTATATACGGAAGAAGATCGTAGAATAAATAGAACCGGGAATATGAAAGAAAAAGAGTATGAAAGCAATCCAGGAATGCTTATAGGATAGGAACGAGAGGGACGAAGTGGAAAGACTGTAAAGGTCAGAGCGTAAGCGATATAAAGATAACTAGAGCAAACAAAAAGAGCTAAGCTATAAAAGCCTACACTGGCTACTAGTGGAATCAACGCTGGTCTTTTCGGATGATCAGCCACTCATATCGTCGCTGGGATTGAGAGGGCTTCGCAGGATTACGAATTGGCTTGGGAAGCACTTTCTATTCTTTATTTCCTTCTCAAGCAGCGTAGAATAAGAGGATTCCAATTTCAAGGGGAAGGAGTATAGAACAAAGGCAAGAACGGGAAAGAGATAGAATGAAGAAGTTAGCGCTAACGCTCGTGAAGGACGTCATATAGGTTATACGAATGATTCCCGGACCGAGAAAGAAATGGAAAGCAGTTAGAACGAATCAAGCAATCTTCCTACTGCGTTAAAGCCTATAGCGTGCCGGTTGCGTGGGACATATGGGAGTCAACCTAACCTTGCTTTTCTCTCTCGAGCTACAATCAATGAAATTCGATACTTGAGAATACGCGATAGAATACTGAACAGACGAGTGGCGAACGGAGTATACGTTTATTGCCCTATTCTTTCCATTCCATTCTTTCCCGCGTCTCTCTAGCTTCCTTACCCGGTAAGACATTTATTCTGTATCCCCCTTTTGCCCTTCGTTCTCGACTACTTTTGACGATGCATTCCCGAGCAAGGAAAGAAATCCATACCCTTGAGTATTCCACACCCGTACCGGCCCGGCTCTTATTTGACGAAAGTGCGCTTATGGCTTAGTCCCATATTTCCCTCCAAATCCATTCTCTCCCTTGGGAACGAGCTACAATCTGAGATATGAGACGTATAGAGAATACCGAATCGAAAGCACATAGTAGGCGTGTAACCTCTGCGAACTTACTTTGCCGCTAATTTCCAATATTACAATTCTGGTGAAAAGTCCAGTTCAAAGTCGGTAGAGCGTGTGAGCGAACCTTTTCGATCTGGCTTTTTCTTGCTTCACTGAGATTCTCTCCCTTTCTCCTACCGTTCCTGAGACCAGAAAAGAGATTCTCCACCTTGATTTGATGAGTGCTATTTTCTTTTCACTTTCTTCCCCTTTTCGATATTCAATACCTCCGTTACGTCGACCAAAAATAAGAAAGAAGAAAAATGAATAAGCAATGGTTTCTTTCTTCGCGATTTTCCGGAGAAAAGAAAAGTAAGCTCTTACGACCGGGAACTCAAAGAGCAAGGGTTAGGCTTTCCATGCAGTTGACTTCGAGGAAAGAAAAAAGAGATGGAGTCTTTAGAACTTCACCTTGGCACAGGCACACTGAAGCGCTAGTCTTCGTAAAAGTCAAAGCCCGTCAGTTACTTTTTTCTTTTATTCCCCATCGAATTCGGTATTTTACTTGAAAGCGGAGACAGGAGAGCTAGCCGTCCTTCCGATAAGACAGAGTGAGCGCAGGAAAAGAAAGAAGCAAAGACGGTAAGAAAGAAAGTCATTGTAGTGTAGTCGACCTCGTTAGAGCTACAGAGCGAAAATGGACTTCGAACTTCGCCCTACCTATCCTTTCCTTTCAGTGGAGTGGACTTCACGAGGTTGAAAGTCTTGTAGTAGGCGTGGGATGGGACAGCTTCTCAATGATCATTTCCCGGTCCTATACCTCTTTCGAACTCACCAACGAGTTAGCACTACTACTAGTACCTCTTCTTTCCGGTGTTGGGACTATCCGTTCCCACCCAGTACGGATTGACGGAAAAGATATTCGATACCCCGTACTTCAAAGCGGTATGTAACCGTAGATACTTGGTTGGAGCGGGGGGTAGGAAGCGCACTTTGACCTTTCCTCTTCGTCCGTTCCTGGGACCTCTAAAGAAAGCTGCAACTAGCACTCCTACCTACTAGTGGTACCGATGCGCACTTCTCTATTCGACCCGAACACAAGCAAGCCCGATATTGTAGTGTAGTCGCCCGCACGCACTTCCCGAATCTAACAAGAAAAGAACCTTTCCGACGAACCGGATAAAATGCAAGAAGTTTTTAAACCAACTGAGCTAACCCTTCACTTTTCTCTCCGTTTTCTTTCACTATCCTATCCTATTGATTTCACGTTACTATCCGCTTTTACCTTTCTTTTTCTTTTACGGTACCTCCCTTATGTAACCGTCAAGTATTGGAGCCATAAGGCGCTCATACCGAATCGTCTTTACCGTACTCGAAGGAGCGAACCAACCATAAGGCGCTCATACCTTTTCGGAATCGGATGTTTACCACTACGCTTGATCATACCGTTCCTGAGACCTCCATTCCAAGCAGCAGTTAGAGCGTGATTGAAAGTCCAGTCCTTTCTTCGTCTACCGAGCGTCCAAATCCATGAGATAGCGATTTGCCCCTGTAGGAAACCAACGAAAGAGATTCTATCCCCTGTTCGATCTGGCTTGGGTTGGGGTTGGAGCCTTGCCTTCCCGCCTATTCTACCTGTTAGAAAAGATATGATTAACCTCACCAACGAGTGTGAACTGCGGATAGTGGGACTTCGACGTACCTGCCCCCGAGCTACCCCTACCTTCTTCCTAACCTCTGCTTGAAAATCAAGAAAGCAAACCGGTATGGAGTGGAGTAGACCGACTCTTGCTCTTGTTGTTCCCGAGGTACGAAAAGCACCATGCACAGCCGTCGACGGACCCTGTAGGAGACCAGATGAGATATTCTCTACCCTGAACGATATGGGTTGGTTTATTGTAGTGGATACGACGAAGAAAGCAAGAAAACTCCATAGCTCAAGCAGATAGGAGCGGGACAAGGGGTAGTGCTTGATTCCTTCGCGTAGTGTTGGCAAGAACTACAACCAACCCAGTTCGTACAAAGAAAGATAGAACGAACGATGTCTTCAGTGAACAGTTGGAGCTCTTACTCGGTCCCATACCAGAGCATCCCAACACCGGAAAGCATCTCGCCCACGGCTCCTCAGTAGAGGTTGGCTCGAATTGCTCTTGAGTTGCGACCACCCCTGATTCTTGCGGGCCAACGGACTGGCACCAACAAGACGTAATGACAGTTCTGGCGTCAAACAACCCACCTGGGTGACGGAGTCTTTTGGCACTTGGTATTGCACGAGTTCCATCGGGTCATCAGTCCCGCTTACGATTAGGTCACCTTTCGACGTCACCGCCTTCTTTTTAGTCAAAAGCCCCCTGTTCCTCACCTCAACACAATGAGATATAGGTATGGGAGTGCTCCCCGTTTAAATAAGGAATTTCGACGTCCTTCGCGATCATCGAGTCGAAGGTGAGATCGAACTCGAACTCCCTATTCTCGTCAGGCCGGTGCAGAAAAAGTCAAATGTTTTAGGGACATCATTATTGACCTTTCCCGGCCCCAACTTCACTATTCTATTCGAACGTATCGGCAAGCTTCGGATCAGAGAGAGAATCTACGCTGTCTACGTATGCTAACAATAAGATGACTAATTGTTTACCTTGATAGCAGTCTGATGTCACAGCCATTGTCATTCCTCCTTGAATGAGGATGGGAAGAAATCGTGAGCCGGATCCGACTCTATATACATCCTCTATGACCTTACCGGTACCCGGATTGGCAGTGTGTATATCCATTTTTTGATCTCAAGGCTCTTTGATCTCAAATAGAGCGTATGTATAAGCCTTCAATCCCATAGAATCCATTTGAAAATAGGCCGGAATAGACGGAATTGGAAAATGCGTAAAGGGCATTTGCATTTCTTAATGAAAATGAAGAACCATATACAGCGACAGCCCTCTCCCTGCGCCGGTCGGGTCCCGGTCCTGCTCTTGCCCAACCCGCCACTTAGAATCTATCAGAATGGTTGGGTTATACCAGCCATACAAGACTTTTCCTTTTCCCGGTGGTTTACATTACATTCTCTTTCCTACATATCCATATTCTATGATTCTGATATGGCCAAACATTTTATGGATATGGGGGACGGTTCAACCTACCCGGACTTCGGAACTGCATGCAAACCCCGCCATAGCTAGCGCCTATAGATAGATTTGAAAGAAAAGATCATTCTCTAAAGAGCCGAAGGCATTCCGGAGATGACTCTTCCGCCCGCCGAGGGAGACTTAAGGAGAAGTTTCCGCTTCGTCATCGATTTCTGGAAAGTCAGGGGAAAGAAGGAGTTTTTTCAAAAAGATGAATAACAAAGCTGTTATGAAGATATAGGTGATAACCAACAACTCACCGGTGTAAGGCATAACATCCGGGTGATAGTTAGATGGAAGCCAAGAGATCTAATATCCCTACCCTCTTATCGACTGAAATAGGCCGTACTAACACCTATTATATATGTGTCACTCTGATCCGTACTAAGGAAAAGAGTGTATCTCACTTCGTACGATGCCGTCAGCCTTTTTTTTTGAGTTTAGTATAGTTAAGACGTTTAGTTTAGAATAGAATAGTCGCGTAGTCGCATGAAAAAGGCTTGCGTACTACTAAAGTAGCCGCACTATCTTACTACATAGACTCATTCAATAGTGGTCGCCCGATCTTTAGAATAGTCAACTAGTTTGAGTTCTATCATGGGTTTTATAACTATGTAGCTATAGCGGGTTTCGGCCATAACAGAAAAAGAAAGGGGTCGGGCCTTTGGTTGCGAACTCCCTGAAGGAAGAAGAGGGGCCTCCACCAGGATCAGGATTCGAAGCCTTACCTTAACCTGTCCTGTGGTTTTGGAGACCATTGTTCTACCATTGGAACTATTCTTCCAACAAACAAGAAATTGGTTATTTACGAGCCGCTGAGCGTAGCGAAAAAAAGAGGGTACAAAGCTTCGAGATCCAGAGCATCCAGTTCCGGCTTGCTTCGCATAGGCTACACAAGCTAGGCTCGTGAAGTCAAGCGAGCGATGAAGCGAGACAAGCGAGCGCTGTTCATGAAAAACGAGCGATAGCGATCTTTCATCCTTGTCTGCATCCTTATTCGCATCCTTCCTTGCCTTATGCGAGCGCTTCGCTTTCACTTTAAGCATCTATTATACGCGGCGAGCGAGCGGCGGAGCAAGAACGTTGATAAAAACTTCGCATCTCTCAAGAAAAATGACATAAAATGGAAAACCATCAACAGAAGTGACTGGAGCCGGACCCCAAACATCAGTATAAAGGAGATCGAGAGCTTTTGAGAGAAGAAAGACTAAATGGGTTACATTGACATGAATTACAAACTGAGCTGGAACTATCGGTAGAGGAAAAGGGCAAGGAACATGACTTTCGAATATATTCTATTGGAGAATGCGAGATGAGGGATGACCGAGACGCTTGTGCCAATCACACATGGGAGCCTTCTCTCCAACCATGGCGAAAGGTTTTTCCGCGGTAACTCGCACAGACGCCGGAAACTCATAAACATCATCCTTATTCGGGCCTCGATGTAGTATCGCCCCCGTGCGCAGATCCTTCACCAAAAAATGAGATGGGAAAGATCTCCGAAGTTATCTAATCGGACTCGCCAACCTGGCAATCAATCCATCTACGTGATGGTTACCACACTCGTTTCGATGGACCTGCCATGAGCTTCTGGGCTATACCACTTTCTGTCATAGTCTGCCCAAATTGCCTTATTTCGACACCCCTATAGTTTCCTCTAGTCTCGAACGTAACAAGATGGACCTAATTCCGGTAACCACCTTTACCTATTTCGTTAAGAATCTCTTTCTTGGCATTTGTATTTGGCCAAGCAACAAAAGCCAGAGACAGTCAGTAGTGCATCATTTTCACTCAACATATCTTATGCAATCGGTCATTATGCGCAGGCATGTTCGGTTTTGACGTTCCTTCTGTTCGACTATTCCTGCAATTGCGGTTAGTCTCCCTACCTCTTTAGTTGCCGCCCCCTACTTGCTCATTCGCAATTACTAACCAGGCTATAATGTGGAATAGACTACGTACAGGGGCGTGAAACACTCCGCCTGACACCCCTACTAACAATAACGCAATGTTCTCGAATTTGGTATTGATGGTAGCCGTCCGATGATTAGCTATCAACGGCAGAGGAAGTTGCTAGCACTATCTAACGACTCTGTTTGTATTAGTGTCCTCCGAGTTTTCCATTTCGCCTCTAGAACACGCTCAACTCAATCCCAACATGGTTCTCTGTAACTGGACGAATTCGGGAATAGAGCTTCTTGCCTTCCCTTTTGGCTATTGACCGGTCTTGACTTGACTTCAAGCGGTTCCCCGGGGTAAGAAAAAGCACTTTTGGGGTTTCCGATCAAGCGAGCATCTCAATAAAATACCCAACTTCCTGTTCAAGCCCACTTCATTGACTGATAGTTTCTCTTCCGAACCGGTTAAAGACCTAGCCACGAGACCAACTCCGGCTCCGGGCAGTCGTGAAAGATCAATTCCCAGATGCTCTTTCTTCGTTACACTTTACTTGACTTTTTCGCTCTAAAAAAAAAAAGATTATGAAACCTCCTTCCCTTCCCCCGTCACCTATGCCCGGTAGCAGCATCTGGAACTTAGAAACCAGCTCAATGGGGTCTTCGACCTGCTTACCCCCGAGCCGTTTTTTCCTACCATTTGACGTACGTATACCATATAGTTTGAGTTTTGTTACCTTTTCTTTCCCTCCGCCCCTCTCCCACCTTTTATATCTATCATAAAGGATCCCGACCTCAGAAATGAAAGACGATGCCGATTTCATTCCAGTAGTACCCGTTGCTTGTTTTTTTGGGTTGGTTGGAGTGCTTTAATCAGACTTGACCGAGTAGATCATGTTGGGATCTTCACCATGAATGATCCTCCGGGCTCATGGCACACCATTTCTCAATAAGAAAGGAGAAATAGAATATACGGGGATAACCCCCATTCCTATCAGCGTGAAATGACATTCAATCAGTCCTCTCCTCCGCTCTCTCTGTCCCTGGCTTCTACTTTCACATACCTTCTCTTCTGGCCTCAGTCGTTGACTTTGCCCCTTCCGCTCCTCCATTTAACAAGCAATTTAGTGGTTGTTCGCTCCTGAACGAGGACAGCGGCTTTGATTCAGATCTTGCCCTTTATATTTATATATATGCTTCACCTTTGATCGTATCGTATAAAGAACTCAAGGTCAACACTAAAGGAAGGACAAACAAATCCCTCTCTTCAGCTCGACTATCACAGGACTCTAAAGGCAAGCGACAAAGAGAACAATCTCATTGCTATGCGAGATGCGATGCGATGCGCATTGATCTCACTCCCGAAACCAGGGAGACTGTCAATGGAGCCATAAGACTACTAAATCCCTGTACAAACCTTCGAGAAAATGATGCAAGCCCATTCAAGCTTCTGACTTCATGGATGGATGTGGGGATTGGCCACTGCTGAATAGCATGAATCTTCTCTTCATCTACTTTGACTCCAGACCAACTTTCAAAAAAGAAAAGTGGGACTTTTGCCCTTTCCTTTCTCAGTATTTCAAAGACTTGTCGAAGACTTCATTTTTTCTATAAAGAAGAATATCATCAAAGTACACGACAAGAAATCTGCATTTTTTTTATTTGTCCAGCAGGAATATCAGAACCCTGCCACTTAGCTCTCAACCAATCCAAGGTGAAGAAAAGAGATTCCATCCAGCCTGGGACTAAGTCGTTTAGTAAGAAGTTATCCTCTAGTGCCCAGGATGATTTAAAGAATGACTTGTGCTGCAGCGCGAGTTATATAGACGACCAAGCTTAGATACTTGAGAAAATCAACAAGCGCATATCTGGAAAACCACTCACTTAAAAGAGTAGGTGGAACTTTGCTTGCCTAAAAAGAGAAAGCGGAGCTCCTTTTCTTGATTGAGATATAGCAAGAGTCAACATGGATTCAAGCTTTTCTAAGAAGAAGCCTTTCCCTAGGCCATGCCAATGCCTGTGCCCTATCAAAGCGGGCCACCTCGTATCAGATACGCGCTAGAAAAGAAATAGAAATGGTATTGAAATGGGTTGAGAAAAGAAAAGAATTGGTGATTCGTCACATTGAATTTGATGATTCTCTAGTGCTCTCAACGGTGCGGGTATTAACCAAGCTGTGCTTTGAGTTTGAATCTTCTTCAACATCTCCTAAGAAGCTCTTAATAAGGGCGTCACCCATTTCTCTTTCTTCTTTCTTCCTCACTTCTTCGTCACCATGCTTTAACTCTAGCCTGCCCCAACCTCGAATCTCTTTCCGCTCTAATAAGAAAAAGGACCACTACCCCCGCACTATTCAAGCCTCTCCTACTTGGCGCTTCGGCCCATGCTTGTTACTGATATGCTGCAACCCTGGTGCTACGGAGCTTTGGTAAAGTAGCTTTATAAACTATAGTACACACTTTCACCGTAGTATTAATATATATATAAGACGCGCGCCTTTACTTAGTAATCCTATATAATTAAAGGAGAGCTGGAGCTTGTTCACTTCTAGCCTCTTCTCTTCCTTAGGCAAAGGAAGTGTGGAAGCGCAAGGGCATCTGCTTGTCTATTTGCTTTTCTTGGGCATGCTCAATTGTCACATCACCAAGCCACCCAATAACCCTTATAGAAGGATAACGAACAACCATAGTTGCCTCAGTCTTCATCAGTCCATCAGTAAGAAAAAAGCTTCCGTCATTCAGCAGTGGAAGAGTGGATGGTATTTCTTATCCTACCATGGATTTTCATGTCTATCGTGAGAAAGCGTGATTGGACCGTAGAACGAAGAGTGTGATTCTATAAGCGCAGAAGAGGAGATTCACGAAAGAACATAACCTTCCTCTCCTTTCAGTCGAGTTACTGCATACCTCTCTGATTGACTCTTATTCCCGAACAGAGTGTTTATGCCTTCTCGTTCCTCTCCTTCATTCGTTAGAATTACCACGTTCCTTTATTATTTTCTCTATTACTTTTAGCTGTAGTGCTTGAAGCTGTGAGCCAGTCTGATAGCCTTTTACCTTGGAAGATAAGATATTCCATTGAGAAAACTAGCGTAGAAGTTGTATATCACAGTTAGCTTCATTCCCCTGGCATCAGAACTTCCCTTCATGGCTTTCTGCCACGTGTTTACTAGTGAAATTAGGTAAAAAAAGACAGACTAAAAAGCATACCATTTAGCCCCCCTATTAATTAATCTAAGTAAGCCCCTCTTCGCCAACAGACAAGGACACGGAAAGCAGGGATGCTAGGAAAGACTCTATTCCATATTCTTTCCAAAACCCTTGAAAACTTTCTTCTGTCTTCTCATAAGTCAAGTTGGCAACTACCATATTAGATACTTTGAATCCAACCATTCTTTTATTTGAAATAGGAAAGAAAGACTAAGAGACAACGAGGCTTCCTCGATCACAGCTTCTCGCTTAGCTAACTGCCAGACAAGGATGCAAATCTACACTCCTTATATAGAATGCAGATCGACACATTCAATGAAGCTGCCAGCTTTGGGGTAATATGCAGACAAGCTACTTGAAGATTCTAGGACAGGCTGATCCTCTAGCTATTAGCATACCCATACCGGCAGTTAGACTAGCACTCTTTCCCCGGCTTGAAGAGAGCTTACTGTCTACTATCTATGTCATGCCTTGGCGGGTGAATATGAGAGAGAGGCTGTAAGTGCATTCTCTCCTTCTCCATCTTCTGGAAAGCACTCTTTGAGCATGCTGACAGAATGATCGACACTCACATCTCTCTCATTTCCAGTGATTTAGCTACAGTCTACTAGCGCATTCCTAGACTAAGACTAACGGCATTGAAGAAGGAAGCTCACTCTCATTCCAGGAAGAAAAGATAAGGCAGTTGAAGAAGGAAGGAAGCAAGTTACCGAAATAGAAATAGAATAAGGCACTACCCTTTATGTATCTACTTTTGCGAGGTTGTGTCCACTGGTGCTGTAGTTAAAGATGTTGCCACTGCTGCAGATGGTTGTAGCGGATTTCGTTACTACACCTGTATTAGCCGGAGAAGAACTTCTATCTGCTGGAGAAGAAATTCTATCCCTCACCAACCTGTAACTGGTATATCCCATTTCAAAGGTAAAGGGCAAGTTACGAGTGAAAGAGTTACTAGACGCCGGTGAAGAGAGTCCAGCCCAGTCAATTAGTACAGCTTTTGAGTAATTGGAAGTTCATAGTTCTTTAGCTAGGGCGAGTACAGATTAGCTGCTGAACCTGTTAAGTAAACTTATGTGTCTGTTACAGTTGCGGATGTAGTTCCTGTAACTCTATACGTAGCTATTGCTGCTACTCTAATCTAACAGCGTAACAAAGCTTCGTATGTAGTAATATCCACCAATATAAGCAATTGGAAATTGTGATTACATGCGTAAAGCAAAGTCAATACCAGCCTCTGGAGGAGGTCTAGTTCTCCCTCTTATGCTTACGTTTGTTAACCGCTGACCTTATGTGAAATGGAGATTAGTATTATCTAAGAAAATGCGCTTTCATTTTCATTAATATATTTATATAATAAGCTTTCGAACTTCTCCTCCGGTGAAAAGCATATAGCCTTCAAGCGCTTACTCGATGGCAAAGCCGAATGACAGAGCAAGATGCCAAAGAAAGAAATTTGTTCAAGTTCAATCCCTCTACTCTACCTAGACAGTCTTCCTGACCGCGTACTTGGTTGACTGAAACTTATTCTCTCTGCCTTCTCGCTCTGAACCTTGCTTTATTGCCTTGTTGAGGATGTCCTCTCATTCATTTGCATCAGAGAAGTAATGAGATGAGGCAACCTTTACTAGTTCCACTAGTTGCATTAGCAAGGCTGACTTCATTTCATGCGGTCATTGGACTCCCTTTCAATCATTCTCATCTTTCCCCTAGGAAAGCAAGACTGACTAAGAGCCTATGTACTTTTCCTCTTGACCGATAGCTTTCGGCCTTCTAGCTCATTTCCTTTACCCCGCTCGACATTTCCCATTTTCCATAGAAGAAGTAGGATTAAGGTGATAACGTGGATAACCGGTGAGGGAGAGAGAAAGGCTAAACAGACCCTATTTCTTTATAGTCCTTCCAAATCGTATTCTACTGTGCCTGGGTGGGTGCGCGAAATCATCGATGATAATAATAAGAAGAAAGAATATTCATTCCACTCCCCCTAAAGAAGTAGGACAAGTCAATTTGACCTTCCCCACTTACGGATCCTGTAAGCACTAGATTCTTTCGAGGGCTTGCTTTGGAGATAGCTGCAGGTTCTGAAATGCATACTCCTGGTTGGAGGCCTCGATCAATAGAACAATTGACCCTCTACCCGATGACGGCTGTCTTTCGAATCCCTTCCTGTCTATCTCCTTCGGTCAGGTAGTTCTGCTTCTAGTGCCGGAGGAGGGTACGAAGGGTAGGTAGTTTCCGAGTTCGAGATGTCTGAGCTTGGAGGTTCCGCTTCTCTAATGAACTAAGAAAGCTGCCCTTGCTTGCGTCTTCCTTTGCTTTGCCGGGAAGTCAGTATAGTGAGAGAAGAGGTATTCGCGCTTTCTCCTCACTAACCGCTGGAAAGATACGTTATCGAGCCAAAAGAGGGACAAAAACAGTGCTGCCCCGCTAGCGAAGCGATAAAAAGATTGCAAACTGGATCCTTATGTTATGTGTCCTTTGGTCGAGTTGGTCTTTGTTCAGTGAACCTTCTGGATGACCTCAAATGCAAGTGGAACCTTGCGGTTCAAGATGAAGGTGCAAGTTGAAAGTGAAAGTGCGGGTAGGGTTCGTCGGTCTTGCTTTATAGATAGATAGATAGTATGACGAAGTGAAGTGACTTGCCTGAATGAGTCTCCGCTTCCGTCTTTGATCATTTCCTCTTTTTCTCTATGCGTTTGCAACTGTGTGATCAAGTCAAAAGAAAATGTGTGCATTAGTTCGTTGCGGACCATTGGAAACCTAGTTCCTTCGACTAGAAAGAAAGAGGCGCGCGCTGGTCCGCGGCTTCTTTTGGATGGTTTTGACCGCCAGGTCGTCATCAGGTTTATTCTTATTTGTGGATTGATCGGTTGATAAGATCGGCCTTAGTGAGAGAGGATGACAATGCATTGATCCTCTTCCCCTTTATAGATCTATTGATGCTCCAGGGTTCATCTCGGAATCTATTTTCATATAGGCGCGGCGAGTTCCCATTCCTTTCTCGCAATGAGAAAAAGCACTATCCCACGCCCATGGGATTGGACATCTTTCCTTAGCCTCATACCCACCTCCCATGTGCAAGGCTCAGGAAGTCAGTTTCATTTGTCGGTCTCGTATATAAGATAAAGGCTGAATGACGGAGCTCCAAAACGAAAGAAAATAAGAGAAGACAGCTACCCAAAACCTCCCATCTTGCTTGGACCAACCCAACCAGTGATTTCCTGAATTGGGATAGTCAGAATCAGTCTCTCTTTGTGGGGTCGGCAACGTAGGGATACTTTGTACTTTGAAAGAGCGGTATAGGGGATTGAATAAGTGGGGATGAAAAGATTCTTGAATTTCCAGTCGGTTTTCTTTGGGAAAAAGTAGCGAGGGAGAGAGAAGCAAGAACTACAAAAGCAAGGAAGAACGACGTTGCAACCCTTGTATAAGCGTTAAGCCTGGGGAAAGAAGAGAGGAGCTCGAATGAGGCTCATCAACGGGCCGCGCTCTCTTGCCTCCCTTCCCGCTCTCTTCTCTGTTCTTGTTCCCTGGCCCCGCATAAAAGCACCGGACTAGCCGTTGCACCGGACTCACATTCCCTGCTAACATCCCTGTCCTAACCTAAAGCGACGGGCATGATAGGGGGGCTCTCTGTTCACCTCCCGGATAGGCTGGAGGGGCTAATGCGCCCTTGTTTCCGGTATGGAGCCACAGAGACTTTTCTTGCTTATTTGACGAAAGGCGTAGCAGAAAGAAAGAGAAAAAGAACATACTTGCTTCTTTGAGTTAGGAAAGTGACGATGAAAAGAGAGCGAAGCCCGGACTGCGGACTAGCGCCTTAGCTAGGAGTCGATAGACGCCAAGGGAGGTCCCTTTTCATGGTACACCTCGTCGGGTAGGATCATGAATAAACGAAGAAATAGATTCAATGAAGATGAAACCCTGTAAGATGAGTGAAGGACGAGTGAAAGGTAAGCGAAGCCCGGACTGCGCCCATAGACGCGGGTAGGCATCTTTTCACTACCTATTTCCAGAAATAATCCTTTATTAGCCGTGTGCTCACATCGGTACCGAAACTTGCACATCCGTCCTCCTCCCCTTTCTTTCCAATTTGACAATCTGCCTCTATTTCAGGGCACTGAACACTGGACGGAAAACGGTACACACGGCACTGCATTTTTTCAATCAAACTCAAAACTACAAGGACAAACAAAGCTTAAGCAACTCGTTAGAGACTTCTTACCTTTCTTTTGTACTTCCGAGCGTCCCCTACCTGTTTTGGGCATGAAAAGAACCCCCTTTATGCGCTTCTTCGCTCACACTCTTGCTTGACTCATTCGAAAACTGCTTTTACCGCTTGCCGGGCTTGCTTGTACCTCCCGCACCAACCGTCAAACCTGCCACACCAAGGCGTCGAATGAAATGAGTTCTGACTGGTCAAGAAAGCCTATTGCCAACAAGCCTAACCTTGTTCTTTTCTCTTCTGCCCGAGCTCCAACTGTCTTTTCCGTAGCAGACTCAAGTGCTTTCTTAGCTTTAGGGTTAGTAGGTCCCGTAGCCTGTTAATGAATTTCCTGAAAGCGGAAGTCACATTACTCTTAAAGCTGGGCTAACCTTGCTCTTTGCTCTGATGCCCTCGCTAACCCTGTTTTGGTGCTTGCCTATAGTAATTGCTTATTCTTGGATTTACCGATCAGCTGTTAAAGGTATGCCCAAGACCTCTACCCGGAATGCATCTACTTTATGCCTACGTTACGAAGCGGTAAGCTTCATGGTCAAGATGCCCTTTACTCCCATATGGTGCTTTCAGGAAAGAATGGGAAGAGTAGGGAAGGTGCTATGTTGCGGAATAAGAACTAGTTAGGTAGCGAAAGAAAGAATTGGAAGAGTAAGCTCAATAAATTACATAGGGTTAGAACCCACGGGAAAGAGATATGTAGCTCTAACGCAAGAAGCAAGGTCTTTCCAACTAGCGGGTCAAAAAGTGGATCGATCTTTTCTTTCGATTGATTCCGACGCCCATTCGACCATTACTATACAATAAAAGAAGTTCGATTCGTACCTCAATGAAATGAGATACCGAGCGTACCCATCGTCCCGAGCTTTCTTTTACCTCGTTAGCACGTGGGACCGATGCGCACTTCTCTTTTGACCTGTTAGATCAGGGTTGGCTTGCTTTCAAGTCTTTCCCGAGCGTACCCTTGCAAGAGAGCTTCCAGAGTCCCTCGCATCTTCTCAAAAAGTACCTTGCCCCGAGCTACCCCAACGTTCTTCCCGGTATGGGTTGCTTTTTCTTCCCCTTCCGTCACCTCTAAAGAAAAGGAGGGCTAGAAAGAAAGAACTCTCTTCCAGGTATTCCACCTATGAATATTGTAGGAAAGTAGCTGGGTAGGATTGGTAATCAATGGAAAAGGAAGCATAAAAGCAACTCCTTGAGCTGCGCCTATTAGTTGCCCCTTTCAAAGGAGTGTGAACGATGTGTTAAGCATATGGCAAAAGAGGAAAGAGCTCTGGGAAGTCTTCGATACCTCTTCTTCTATATGAGATACCGGGACCAAGAGCGAGATAGACTTTCTTTGAAACCGGTATGGGACCGCAGAGAACACATTCTATCCTTCCCCCGTAAAGAATCGATGCCACTACTAGAACTACTAGAACGATTACCCAACCTTTCGTTGAGTGCAATTGAACGTTAGGTTGTCTTTTACCGAACTTTCCCGAGCTTTCTTTGTATACATAGTTCTAAAGTAGATGCATTCCCGAGCAACGAAAGCGGATCAGCGAAATCCCATGTAGAGATGAGCGAGCATGTACGGACCAAGGTAGCTTGCTAACTCTCGCCATCTGCCAATCGAGCCGCAAGAATGTCAAAATAGAAAATGGAAAAGAGTGATTTCAGAACACGATCCGCGAGAGTCATAAAGGCCCTTCATCCGTTCACAACTAACTGCTCTAGAAACGTTCTTTCCATCCATGCAACATCTCTTGCTTTGCTTGCTAGCGGCTAACGGGTAGCGCAGGCCAAATACAGAAGCCCTAACGGCAGCGATAACCACCATAAGCGCGAAAGAAAAGCAGCCAAGGGAAAGCAACCTTCGAAGAGACACGAATCACATACCTTGAAACCAAACCGTCTTAAGACGGAAGGGCTAGATAGATCGACATCTCCGCTAGGGCAGGGCATTCATCCGTCGGATTAGTCTAACTCGGTCAATGCATGGATTAATGTTATCAGTATGAGTTCTTTCCTTCTTCAGTTCCGATACCAGATAATCTTATCCTCCGCAGCCGTTCCATAGCTTTCAACAGAAAATGTTGACGAAAGAAAGTGAACCACAGAAAGGAGGTTGTCTTAAGATAGCTGCACAGCCTAAGGCTTCCTGTATACGACCCCTCCTGGACAAAGCTTCCAACAAGTATCCATCTACCTCCATGTCTTGAAGCTCAGCGGCAGTATTAAACTGCCCAAGAGGGGCTTATTTAGTGGAGTCCAGAACAACTAAAGGCCAGGACGGATAAATGAACAGTCTCGTCCTGCTAAAGAAAACTTGACAATCTGCCTTTTACGAGCATTAAAGCAAGGGCTGTTCGCTGACCAATGCGCTTTCAGGGTCCGTCCTCTCTTACCGCTGCTTCTTTATAAATGTAGCATGAGCGCTTATCTTCAATTCCCGTCCGGAGGTGCTAACAAGCTACTCGTCCTTACACGGGATGCTAGCAAACAAATAGATAATTGTAGAATAAGGAATGAAGGGTCTTTTCATTCCTTTTCTGGCCCCTGCTGCAGCATCTGATGCCTGTCTCGGTTCGGTTAGCGAAGCTGGTGTGTAGTGACTCGTTGGGGCTCTGGGGCGATCTGAGTGGGGCATTCCACATGGGAGGAAGGGGAAGTTTGCCTGGTCGATCTATCTACTCCAGCTTTAATCGTAGTTTTCTCATGGTTCGAGAAGTCAGGTTCTTTCGCTTCCTGTGGTGAGGGTCTGGGGTTGGAGATGAAGTCAAATCCGAGTTGGATCCGCGGATTTCGAACTCGTTGAAAGGCAAGGCAAAATGCCAATTCTTCCGAGAATCCTTTATAAAAAGCCTTGTTTTGGGCACCCTGCCAACCGTTGACTGGCATCTCAATAGACTCTCTCGAGGAACCGCTTCAATTGAGCGATTTCAGCAATCCGGTGGAATGAGTCCAAACTTGCTCGCTTTGCTGCTTTTAGGCTCTGAAATCGATGGCTGCCAATGGAAGATTTGATCTAGATGAGCCAAACCTCCAAGAAATTCTCCATATCTCACCTTACGGATAAGATTAGAGACGTCTTTTACGGTGGAAGAGTGCGGTTCTATACGAACCCACTTTGACCGCAGTCGATTACAAGCGATCTTACGCCATTGGCAGAACGAGATGCAAGATAATGGGCGTAATTCAGCGATATATAGCGATTTCTATGCGCACTTCACGGATGAAGAATTCCGTAGCATAGGTTGATCGAACCAAAAGATGACCCGGCGGGTTCCTCATCCTCTTATCTTAGGTTTTTCGGTTGTAGTCTTTTCTTGACATATCAAGTCAAGAGGGCGAGGCTACCAAAGGAAGATCGACCGATAGAGAGCACTGTCCTCTATGACGGAAGAAATGCACGTCCTGGTAGCTCATCTTGGCTCAGAGGGGAACGACACTTTATGCTACACAACTAGTTAAGTAAGAAGAGGGGCTCCAAGAATTCATATATCCCTGGCCTCTCAATAGAAGGAGCAGCAGGACATCTGATTCCATAACTTCTTTAGTAAGTTGTGTATGGCAATAAATAAGCGTGATCCCTTAAGGTGACTGGTAGCTCGATAACGAGTTGTGAGTTGTCTTGCTTTTTCATAGGCGTGCTCAGCTCTAGTCTAGCGATTGGCTTTCCGTCTTCTTCTTTTGCTACTTCTCTCCATGCCATAAATACATGAACGAAGGAGAGAGAGAGCGAAGCCATCAAGAAAAAATGCATATCGGATTTTTCAGCGTTATCAGATTCATAGTTTCGCGCCAATGTCTCAAGCGGAGGCGCAGGCCAAGAGCTTTTTCTTTCATTCATCAGGAAGCCTCCATTTCATTTGAAAAAGCAAGATGAGCCGGAATGAAGCATCCGGAGCTAAGAAAGAAGTCGATGAGGCTCATGAGACGACTAGTCCTCTCGATTTGACGTTGTAGCCTGATTGACCTAAAGCTTCATTGACTAGGACGGAATGCAAAAGGGTCTAAAAGCATTGATTATGAGGTCTTTATCTCTTTCTATTTTCAGCTGCCGTCAATGTCTTCTTTCTATCCTTCTACCAGGGCTTCGCCGGCTCTTTACTATTTTCAGCTCAACTAGTTTTTCATATGAAATTTCTGAGTTCTCAACTGAGGAACCTGGCACCTATATGATGACATCAACCAATCGCACTAACCGCGGGTCTTCTTTATCAAAGTATTAGCCTGAACCCAAGATTACCGAATAGTCATTTCCTTTTTTGTCTACTTGGAAGGCGGCTATGAGATTACAAACATCTGGATTCCCAGTTGATTGAATTACTTCGAGTAAATGTTTGTGATTTATGTTATCAAAGCAACCAACGATATCGGATTTCACGCCGGTCCCCAACGTTCCATTTTTCAAAAGTCCTCGACCTTTCCGTCACCCGTGAGATTGATCTGGAATAGTTGAAGCGGAAAGATTAGAAAAAGAGATGGAAAGCGCCATATGGCGTGGCTCGCTCCTACCCTATAGAACCCTACCTATTGCCTCGCCTTTATGTGCGAGTAACTGTCATCATCCCTCGTCTGAACCGGCAGCAAAAAAGGAAACTTAAAAAAGAGTAGTTAGCTCAAAGTAAGCGGAACTCAATACGCCGCTCAAAGGTTATGACCCTATCCAAGTGAACTCAAACTCTCCCAGAAGGGAGCTCGCATGTAACCCCAAAAACTCCAACTTCAACTGACACTTTTCATTTTCTCCTAGTCTTACTCTATATTACTTAACGAGTTAGTATACGTAATAGTTTAGTTTATGGTATTCAAATCATATTAAGATATATGATAAAGTGAACTCATTTATTAATAGTAATTCTAAATAATAGTTGAATATAAATAAATATAAAAGAAGGAAACTGCCACTGACGATGTAGGGGCACTCTCAATGGCGGGCAGGTAATTATATGGAATATGCTAACTTGCACTTATTAAGGGACTGCCGGAAAGGGATAAAGATTGGCAGTGAAAAAGAAAGCAAGAGGCTCACAAGTAATTGTATTTCCACTGACTGCAAAAGGGAATGGGACAATCGCAAGGGACGGCTGGAAAGCAATTCCCTGAAAGGGAGGCAACCATGGACCCCCTCCTGATAACTGGAAATGCCCTGCCTGCCCCAGCTCTTGACCTTTCAAACTTTCCTGCCGGCTTTACTGATTGAACTGGCTTGGTAGAAAAAAGAGATATGAATGGAAAGGCGAAGGAGAGTGAAAATCCTTACTCTCTTATTTTTCTTTATTCTCCCTAAGGATCCGGATTCACTTTTTTTACGAACGTGTACTGTCGAGTAAAGGCAGCCGTTGTTGGCTAGGCTAACTCTTTTAGATAGAAAGATAGAACGCAGACGGGTATCAAAAAATGAAATAAATGACCCCTCATTCGAGTCAAGTCTCTCTTTCTTATTAAGGGAAGCGCAGCTTCAGAGCTTTAGAAATGTTATCTAAAGAAGGCGGTATCAATGAATTGAATATGAGAGGGTTGGGACTGAAGAAGGGTACCGCTGCGGGTTCTTCTTTGGCAATGGGTCAAAAAGGGGATCTCGTCTGGTTCCACTACATCAAATACCACAGCACCTGACTCAGAGGCAAAAGTGGTCTCATCTGCGGAAGCCTATGTTGCTACAGCGGAAGATTGGGAGATAACAGAAGATCCCGTGATAGCAGACCTTCTTTCACCAGAAGATGCAGCGGCTAGTCAAGGGTGCTTCCTCGATACTAAAAGAAGACGATGAGGGAGTCCAGATTTTCATTCAAAATCCCGGGGGGACTGAAATCTACCCCAAGCTGTGGTAATTTAGATAATAGATTACCGATTTTGAACATCGTATGACTAGGAGACATCATACTATCCAACCAAGAAAAGCAAGCCTTATTAGAACATTATCTATTTCTTTATCGGCAAACTCAATAGGAATGAGTCCCATGCCGCTTCCCTTCAATACGACCTAGTTTATGAAAGCCTCCTTCGGTTGCGTCTTGGGTTTTCTTGCTTTCTTCGTTCGCTCGGGATCGGGAGAGATAGGTTCAATTGCACGATTCCACCCTAGTGCCGCTACTCGGGAAAGGTATGAGAAAGAAAGAAAGGTAAAAGACAAGAGTCGGTAAAATGACGTAGTGACGAACGAAATCGAAGCACTAACTCCCGGACTAAGCCATGGGCATCCGGGTATATATATTCTTTCTCTTTATGCTCTGACGCTACTACTTTCAGGCTTGTTTTCACCCTTAAGCCAACCCAGCCAATCTTCCTACTGCGCATTAACACTTTTCACTGACCGTCGCGAGTTCCCAGAATCCGCTAAGCCGTACGGTAACGGTATGAGTCCGCTACGTTGGTTTACTCCCGTGATCCCACTCCACTGAAAGGAAAGGTACGGGATAGAATTGAGAAGTTCTTTGAGGTCAATAGCCGGAGTAGTATCGATGATTGTAGCGAGGGATAAGAGCAGACGCGCTCGGTATCTCATTAGGTTCGATCTTGCTTGAAGTGCGCCTTGCTTTGTTTGGACTCAGAAGCGATATGCTTAACACATACAAGTAGAAATGGATAGCAAGGTCCACTCCACTCCAAGACTTTCTCCGAAACTTCTTTCTCTTCCTTCCGTACTACAGTCGGTATGAATCCGTCAATCCCTACTCGGAACGGATAGTCCCATCCCAATCCCAAGACCGCAAAGCATCTGTCCCACGGCAGCAAGCAAGCAGGGGGGCTGGTTCGGTGGAATACCGGTTTGGTGGTTTAGAAGAGGTTACATACCCAGATCGTGATGGTGGAATACCCGATTGTAGTTCGGTATCGAATATCGAAGAGTTGGTGGAATACCTTGAATCCCAATACGGAAAAAGTCACGTTCGCCACTGCTTTCCAGGTCGGGAAGAAAAACCAACCCTGCACCCGTATCGAAGAAAGAAGAAAAGGTATTCGTTCGCGTAGTTCTTTCTTCGGTATCTCATTTCATTTCTTGTAGCTCGGGAAAAAGCAGTTGAAGAACGTATCGCAAGAACTCATTTCATTCTTACCGGATACGGATTGACGATCGGGATAGGGTTCTAAATGCAATTACGATCGGGCAATAGCTCTGTAGTTCTAAGTTCGCTCTCTTTGTTGGGAGTCGCGCAAGAACGGAAAGAAAAAAGGGATCATACTCGCCAACATCTATAAAGCCAAAGCAGCTAGTGGAGGGAAGAATTCGAAGAAAGCTTATTCCCGCTCTACTT
Source organism: Trichopus zeylanicus subsp. travancoricus (assembly GCA_005019695.1). Classification (NCBI taxonomy): domain Eukaryota; kingdom Viridiplantae; phylum Streptophyta; class Magnoliopsida; order Dioscoreales; family Dioscoreaceae; genus Trichopus; species Trichopus zeylanicus. Next base: position 56,296 of record RXID01019393.1, on the reverse strand, counting down.
CGGGCACTGAAGACCTTGATCGGGCAATGGCAATAGCAAGGTAGCTCCTTCGTTCTTCGCTTTTTACGTTGAAGGCAACTATTTCATCCGATTCTACAGCTCACTCAGAAAGGAATGGAGACGAAGCATTGCCGGTTCTTTCGAAGCTACGCTTGACTAGAAATTTGACGCATATCTAATAGAAATAGATTCCTCTGCCCCCCCTAAAGGCTGGCGAAGCCCATCTCCTGCAGCCAGAGAAGAAAGTGCAAATTCTCTTTATATTCAACAATTTCGCGGTGCTCTATGCTTAGGTAAAGACTTTTTCTCATATTTCTCGTTCTGGTGCTCGGGTAAACATCCGATTCCTTTTCCATTGATTCCCAATCCTACCCCGCATCAAGTCGAAGAGGTTACATCCCATACCGGTTGGAAAGGTGAAAATGCTTTCGTTGTCTATCTCGCTGTTGGCCGGTCTTAGCTCTTTGACTACTAAAGTAGTGGATTTGGAGGGAAATATGGGACTAAGCCATAAGCGCACTTTCGTCAAATAAGAGCCGGGCCGGTACGGGTGTGGAATACTCAAGGGTATGGATTTCTTTCCTTGCTCGGGAATGCATCGTCAAAAGTAGTCGAGAACGAAGGGCAAAAGGGGGATACAGAATAAATGTCTTACCGGGTAAGGAAGCTAGAGAGACGCGGGAAAGAATGGAATGGAAAGAATAGGGCAATAAACGTATACTCCGTTCGCCACTCGTCTGTTCAGTATTCTATCGCGTATTCTCAAGTATCGAATTTCATTGATTGTAGCTCGAGAGAGAAAAGCAAGGTTAGGTTGACTCCCATATGTCCCACGCAACCGGCACGCTATAGGCTTTAACGCAGTAGGAAGATTGCTTGATTCGTTCTAACTGCTTTCCATTTCTTTCTCGGTCCGGGAATCATTCGTATAACCTATATGACGTCCTTCACGAGCGTTAGCGCTAACTTCTTCATTCTATCTCTTTCCCGTTCTTGCCTTTGTTCTATACTCCTTCCCCTTGAAATTGGAATCCTCTTATTCTACGCTGCTTGAGAAGGAAATAAAGAATAGAAAGTGCTTCCCAAGCCAATTCGTAATCCTGCGAAGCCCTCTCAATCCCAGCGACGATATGAGTGGCTGATCATCCGAAAAGACCAGCGTTGATTCCACTAGTAGCCAGTGTAGGCTTTTATAGCTTAGCTCTTTTTGTTTGCTCTAGTTATCTTTATATCGCTTACGCTCTGACCTTTACAGTCTTTCCACTTCGTCCCTCTCGTTCCTATCCTATAAGCATTCCTGGATTGCTTTCATACTCTTTTTCTTTCATATTCCCGGTTCTATTTATTCTACGATCTTCTTCCGTATATAAATAGGAATTCCCTCCCAGCTGATTCAATAGCAGAAGGATGCTTGAAATGAAAGGGAGAAATCCCAAAGAGCAAGAACGGAAAAGACTACCATGGCTCATATAGCTAGTGTTCAGCCGGTTCGAATAGGTCCCATCCCACTAGCCTAGCCGGTCCAACTCCTTCCGACCCCGCTACTTTGCTCCATCCAAGCAGGAAAAAGACTTTCTTTCCGGGTTCGCATCGGTCCTCGTTGTACGGGGTAAAGCGAGGTTCCATCCATACCTCTTTCTAGCAAGGTCTCCGGAACGGGCAAATGAGTTGCTATCTTCCTTCCTACCCTACCCCTATGAAAAGAAAGCTACAAGTAACGTCTCAGAGGTGGTCTCGTTAACCAACCCAACCCAGATCGGAAAGGTGGAATACAATATGCCTACGGAGTGCTTTCGAGGTATGAGTTCGCATCGGTCCTCGGTCCCACCCACTAGTAGTAGTGCTTGGAATGGAGGTCGGGAAAGACGATTCGGTTGGGTACGGTATTTTCAAGCGTATTCGTTCAAGAGGTCCCACCCCGCATCAAAGCCTAAAGTAGAAGAGGTTGTACGGTACCGGGATGAGTTCTAACGATTCTCCACTCGAAGACAACCGAAGAAGCATACGAAAGAGAATACCCCAGCGTTTAGTATCAGAGGTTACATACCGCTTCCATACCAACAAAGAGAAGTTGGCATCGGGCAATAGACGTAGTTACTCCGTTCGCCACTCGTTGGTATGAGTTCGCTCCGTCGTTCGCTCGGGTCGAATCCAAGTAGTAAGGGAAAACTCCAGAGCTACAATCGAAGGTCTTTCTGGTAGTTTGAATGTAGATTCCGGTAGGTAGGTTCAATTGGGTCGTTCGCAGCGGGAAAGAATCCGTCAACCTCAAAACCAAGAAAGGAGAATAGGTGTAATGGTCTCTGCAGTTCCATATCGTTCTGGTTCGCTCTAACTCTTTTATCTCATCTTGTAGCGGTATCGAATCTCTTTTCTATTTCATTTAGTACCATCCATAGGCATTTTCTCCTTCATGTTGGAGCGAGGGAAAAGCGGTCAAATTGCACTCGAACAGTATGGAAGCTCTGGGTACGCTCGTTATCTCATATCTCATCTTGTAGCTCGGTATCTCATATCTTTGTTCGCTCGGGAATTCTCTGTATATTATGATATTTCGATAGGAATGAAAATGACGTACTATAGAAGATGCGGCTTCGGCTCCCCGATAGCATGTAGCTCCTTCGTTCAAAGATCGGGAAAAAAGCTCGGGAAAAGCGGAACACTCGTCAGTTCTGTATTCGTTCGCTTAGTGGGTGGTATCTCATAAAGAATCTTGGAGCTCGGGAGAGAAAAGCAAGGTTAGCTCAGTTGGTTGACTCCTTTATGAAAATGTATCCCACTACACCTATTTTCAAGCTATAGGCGAAAGAAATAGCAGTAGTTTTCTTGCCCTATTAGACTGGATTTGATGCTCGGGACGCTGGAAGCTCTGTAGCTCACACGAGAATATCTTTTCTGGTCGGAGGAAGGGGTAAAGAGGAAATACGAATAGGTTGGTTAGGGTGAGAACTTTAACGCACTCAAAGAAAGAGAGGAAGACTACACTACACGGGAAAGACGAATCGGAAAGGTCAAAGAAAGCGTAGTCGAATATCGATGATTGTAGCGAGGGAAAAGCGGTTTGCACGTCCTCCCGGATTTGATCCCACTACACCTTGTCCCGCTCCTATCTGCGATAGCGCTGGAGTTTTCTTGCTTTCTTCGTTTTCTTCCTACCCCGCTCCAGGTGGAATACCGGTTTGTTTGGTTCTTTGATTTCAATCACGTTCTCCTTCGTTCTGTATGAGTGAAATCAGCATCGGTTCCACCCCGGTTCTGGACTTCCCACTAGGAGGAGTGCTAACGTGGTAAAAGTTCGCAGCGGGAAAGAATAGAGAAGGAATGAGATGTATATGTAGATATTTCGAGGGGCAAGGGCGGAAGCGGAGTGGGGTGACGGCGCATACATTCTTTTTCCCGTTGGCAGAGGTCGGGAAATAGCCTACTACATGCTATAGAAAAGGTTAGGTATTCGCCACTCCTTTTCATTTCTGGACTAAGACGGAACGGGAAAGAATGGAAAGCAAGCCAGATCGGGAAGGACCAGGCACAAAGCTTCAACAAGCAAGTAGAAGCAAAGCTTCAAACAAAGCTGTTCACTTCATTGATTTGAGTCCACTTTACTTAAGAAGAAAGATAGGGGCTTATTGATGAAAGGTTTAGTTTAGTGGATATACCATTAACACCGGCAACTAAAGCACCGTCTACTCTCACACCAGGATACGCAAACAAGGAAAAGAAAAGAACAGCGGCACCGGTTACGAAAGCAGGGGATTCCATACCATCTGTAAGAGTGAGAGGGGCAACTGGCATCCTTTCCTTCGTTTCGTGGCAAAGAGCCAAGCAGCCTATTCTTCTTCCAGAAGTCACCTATTCCATCCCCAGTTCTTTCTCTGCTCGTGGGAGATTTTGATCCGCTTAAAGTTCCTTGCTTCAGGAAAGAGACAACCGCGGATACGAGTACTTCAAGCACCGGAAACGGATATAAGACCACCACCGGTTATGAACCCAGCCCCCCCAAATACTGGTATTTTAAAAGAGGGTGCCAAAGCTCGTGTGAGATCGATCGGAAGAAGGCTTACTTCGCGCGCGACTGCTTTGCTTGGAGTGCTGCACGGGAGGAAAAAGAAGAGGAGGAGGATATGAAATAGAGGTCGAAGAGCAACAACGGATCCAAGACTTCGACGAAGAGGACCTGGACAAGATTGAAGGAAAGAGGACGTTGTAATGCTATGGTATTTCACCCCCGGTGACAGGAACACTAAATTGGACTACCCCTACTTACTGAAAGCTTATCTCTATCCCTCCCTTTATGAAACCAGGAGATCTTTAAAGGATGGGGCTGCTTTTCGTTCTTCAACTTATCGACCGGGATATAGAAGACTTCCTCCATCTATAATGACATTACATACCTTTCTGCCGTCTTCCTGGTTCGCAACCAATCATCATCGCCCGGCACGCGAGGGGTGATCAGGGTTCGTCTGATCATCAAGCCAACGGTTACCTCACCAAGTCACTACCTCTTCCTCTGGATCCTCAAGCCCGTCCCTCTCGAAGTATGATCTCTGGACTTTACTTAGTTGTAGTTATTTGGTACGCAAGGGAAAGGCAGGTAGGGGTTGGGCTCAGCAAGTGAAGCCCACGGAGCGGTTCTGTCTCTCCCGATACAACCAAGCAAGCTGAGTTCGGAGAGAGAACAGTGGAAATAGGTACAAAGTCTAGATTCCGAGGAAGAAGGATCTGTTCCCATGTAGTCGGGGCCGGCCACACCGGGGAATATCACTAATTGGAAGGAAAAGGAGGGCTCGATCCGCATTCAACGGTTAGCGGGTGCAGGTCAAGCGAGGAAAGAAGAGTGGCGGCGGGCACAGAAACTCAACCAACTTCCGATTTCATCTTAGAGAGGATGAATAACCGATCTTCCCCTATTCTCTGACTTTACTCAACCGGTGGAACCATCTTCGATACCCGGTCTAAAGGGTCTAAGAAAAGGTAGCGCTATACGTCGAAGGTCTGTATTTCAGTGCCATCTGAGTACTGATATTCAGCCCCTCCTTGAGGCCACTGGTAGCCCTCCGGTTCCTTAAAGAGGGGACTGACGAAGGTAACAATAAGTTTAATAAACCATAGAGCATGAGCGTTCGTCGCTACTACTTATAGCCATCGCTCGACCCCGGAATCCAGTAATGATCTTCCGTTATGGAGTGTTGTTTATGTGCTACGAGATGTTGAGGACTACTCCGGCTCCTTTCCGCGCATTCATCCCCCGAACCCATAGACTATATTGGTCGAGTAGAAGAATAAAGGCAAAGCTGTTAAGTGGTGAATCGGTGATTCGATATAAAGCGACGCATCTCCCCTCTCCGCAAGGGATTCGACTCGACCGTCACTCTTCAAGAGCCATGGCATTCTTTTTCCAGATTGGCTGGGATAGTCTCATGATGGCATTTGCTTGCGAGCAAACACTATTGGCTGGAACTATATTACCGTTCCAGTTTGCCATGCAAGTTCAAGTTGTAGTAGGCCGGTCTCTTGGCTTCTTGGATCGAAAAGCTAGGTGGATGGTGCCAGTATCAGAGTGGAAAGCAGGCAGAGAAAGAAATAATGGATAGCTGCCTCTTGTGTTGATAGAATAGGATTGGAATGGTATTCTTAAGAAGCTCCAATCAGACGCGCGGGAATAGGAACTGACACAGCTTGATTGCAATAAGGATCACTCCGTCATGCAGGCGTGATCAACTATACGAGACCACCAGACGCGCCCCTGCCTCCCTCGAGGTCTTCACTCTCCTCTCCAGTGAGACCAGCCAGAAAGAAATTCACTCTACTTTCACCGGGGGAAAGAAGAGAATGCGGGCAGGAATTCCAACCGAAAAAGCATGCTTGAAATGGAAAGCACATACCGAAAGTGATTCACTGACTTTTTTTCTGAATCAAAGAAGAGAAATGGGCCTAGTGTTGGTTGATGGAGAATCGTATTATTGGATTCTGAGAAGTGCACCATACCATTTCTTTTCCGATTACCCTTCCAATTCGAAGACGCCTGAAAGCGGAGACACACGGAATGGACTCTTTTTCCACTGTCAGACTTAGCCGATTGGACAGCTAGGATGGAATCGAAAGCATTTCCGCTGACTAAGATGATAGGGGAATGGGAAGACACCCTGAAAGAAGATTCACTCGCTCTTCAACCATTAGTTCGAAAGACGGAGCTTGTAGATGGTGAAGTGCCCCAAGAAGGCCAGGAACTTCACTCTCTGACTGAGGTCTTTCTTGATCCTAACGTTTACTTAGACGATAGGGCCCGGCTAACCGATAGGCGAATGATGGTGATAGACCTCAGCCCCGCACTCACACCGACGTCTCACTCTCAAAGAAAAGATTCAAGGCCTGGAATGATTCCGGACTGCTTACTGGCTTCGAAGGCATTGCACTTTCACCATACGACAATGGTTCTAGACCCTCCACCCCACCTCATCGGGTCTTAGTCTTTCAATCAAGGAAAAAAGAGAAAATGCTACTACTAGAAAAGAGAACTTCAAAAACGAAAAGCCACGCGAATACGCACAGACCCCAAAGAAGATACCACAAGAACAATTGAATGAATTGCCTTGATGCGGGCTGACTGATACGATTAGAAGGACAGGATGAAAGGAAGCATAGAAAGCGTCCTTCACTAAAAAAGCATGAACTCAATGGCCTAGTAAGAGACAAATAAAGAAAGAAGCAATCCACGCAAGCGATAGGGGTATGGGCATAGATCCGGAACAATCTTCCTTCGCCGGGGGTTGGGTTGGTTGATTCCACGAGGAAAGAAAAAGAAGCGGCAAAGCAAAGCTGGTACAACAAATAGGAAATAGACCCTCTTAGGAGAGAGCTAATGGAAAGCATTCCACCTTACCAGAAAAGGCAAATGGTGAAAGAAATAACGCTCTACGACAAGAACTCGAGCAAAAACCTTCTAGGAAAAAAAAGAACTCCTGTTGAAGTCTTAGGTCTAGCACGTTGCACTCTTGATCCCTCTGAGAACTTGGTCAGTACCAAGAAAAAGACCAAATGCTATCTCAACTGCTCTAACCTCTAAAACCTTCAGAAGATTCAAGCACCTCAGCTCGCTTGGCTCGGGGGGAGCTTACTTCACTTGTTTTCTTTACGGGCTTACGCGAAAGAGAGCACCGCTTACCCATTTACCCGAGAAGAGAATCAGCTATCCGTCAATCCCTACTTTCTTGCTGACGCTCTTGACTCATATGGCACTTTTCTTTCTTAGGGACATTGCGGAATGCTTTCAAGGATTGAAAGGAAAGAGAAGAAAATGTATTATCGTCAGTCTATAGCCGCCCCATCCCTATTAGAAATTCGATAAAACTGGAGGAACTACTACGGAACTCGCTGGCAGGGTTTTTATAGAAGTCTTTACCTTATGACTGCTGCAATTGGAGGGGCTGGTGAAGGCACTGGTACTGGCTTAGCAAAAAAGAGAGCGTTCTTTCAAACTCATTTGCTTGCCTATTTTCTTTGAAGGACTCCTGCTTTTTAATGGTGTCACTGGCCTGGTCTGTATCACAGGAAACTGGCTATGGATACAGAAAATAAGGTAGTGGGAAAACGGAAAGGCCCCTAGCTACTATTCTATTTCTATTACAGGCTGCCTATGGACTTCTCAACTCAAGCTCTTTTGCTTCTTGCTTGCTTTCAAGACTCCAACTTCCACTCAAACTGAACCTGGCAAGGCAGCAGAAAGAGAACCAAGGGAAGCAGAAATGCCTGGAATGTAACTAGATGCCATAAAGGAAAGATATTGCAGGTAAAGAAATGTATAGGGTTGGTGTGGCCCGGAGAAAAGAAAAGGGCTTGACTTCCATTCTCACTACGCAAGGACTGATTTTTCGCACCTTGGGTGACCCATTCCATTAGTTATGGTTCCCGCGATCGTACAGTTTAAGCCTTGGAGCTGTCGATTCGGTTAGGATTGGTTGCATGCCCGTAGCCTCGACGTCTGGTGCAATGCTTTAGTTGAAATAACTGCTGATCCGGAGTAATCTCTTTATCCTCGACTCGGAGTCAGACATCCCGGAACTACCAGATCCCCATCCTGAGCAAAGACTATTCGGTTCCCGAACACTACCTAATCGGTAAATGTAAACTAAAAAATCAGAGGTTGAATGTGGGGCCTTTCGACAACCACCAACCGCCCATGAGAAAGGTGCGTTACAGGCCGTTCCTTTTCATCTTTTTGAAATCCTTGAGACCCGTGTCAAAGCTAGCACCGCTGCTCTTCCTATGGGTTGGCTACCCTGTTGTATACTATCTTTCTCTTCGCACCTAGTTCTTGTCTGCTTCTGCTTGTCATTCTAGTGCTGGTCTCAGACCTTTTTCTCGGTTTTCGGTTAAAAACAAAAGGACTTGGATTAAGTCGACCTATGCTTTCCATACTTACCCTGACCCAGCCACCGGCCACGACGCTTCGGCCCTTCCTTCGTCATATGCTTAGTCAAAACCACTCTTGCTACGTTTGGAGAGAGTCCTTTTTTCGGGATAGGCAGGATATCTTATCAAGGGTTAAAAATAGGCCATCAGTGCTTATTGCTTAATTATCCTAGAGCGTCGACCTTTTCTTCGATTTTGAGCACGAAAGAGGATGGGAGAACCGTTATATGTCGATTTAGAATAAGCCGATGCATATGGGAATGAAAGGTGAATGGAAAAAAGAAACCTCGAGTTACTGCAGGTACACTTTTAGCCTAGGTCAGACAAAACCTTCTCAAGCCTTCGACGTCGAGTGACTGGGGACTACTGGAAAAACTACATTCTTGCTTTGGGCATCTTCCCCACCTTTCCTCAGCTGATGTCGGCATGCCTCTCTTGAGCTATTCTCTAGTCACATCTGGGAATACTCCTCTTTTCACTCCAAGAGTCACTCAGATCAAGAAGCAGATCGCTGTGAAGGAAGATTGTTAGCCAGCTAGATGATCCGTTTTGGGGTCCCGGGGGGAGAAGCCTGGCTCTTATGATAGAGATCGATAGAACAACATCGTAAGTGGAGTTTTTCTCTCGGGAGTAGATCATTCATATGAATAGAGCTCCTCAGTCTCTCGCTTGAGGGGTTGCACTATATTCTGGCTTCCAGGAGCTGCACCTGAAGCTGACACTTCCAGTTGACAAAGAGCAGCAGTCGTTTGATATATTCTCTTGATCTTATTTTGACCGGCTTAACGCTGACGCATTGATTCCTCTTGGTTTTGATTGAATGATTGAAACTCATCCGAAAAACCCTCTACCGTCCGAACAGGCTTTCATGGTTGGCTATCTGTTGTCGCGTTTAGTGTACATTGCTCATTGCAAGGGTCTTTCAAAGCCTTGTTCAGAGCTTTCAACAACTAGAAAGAGTCGTAGCAGGAGGTAAGAGCAGCTTCTGTGTCTCATCTCTTGGTTGAAATCGGAATAAAGAAGTAGTACTAGCCTTCAATTGCCTTTTCTATGAGAAAAATACGAGAAAGAAGGAAGCATTGCACTGCTTTGAATGGTACGATTGATAGACTAAAGGAAGGAAATGAAATCCGCACTGAGATCCCATGGAAGGTGGAAGGAAATAGATAAGAAGTTCCCGCGTCCAGTGATGAAAGGCAGAAAAGTGAACGTATGAAAGGAAGAGGAGTTGACAAAGAAGAATCCATGGAGTTCAAGCTCTTCCCCAAGGCTTTGAACTTCTATAGTACGTCATCTTGGCGATTTTTCATGTTGTTAAACAGGTGAAAAATAGACTGATTTTCTTGTGGGCTGTCAAAGAAAGAACTCTTAGATAATAATCCTAAACCGGTGTGACAGTAGGAACTTCACTTCTCTGGTAAAGCAAACTGAATGGCTAACCGCTTGCTTCATTTCTTAACTATATGTTGTCAGCATATCCGCTCTTAAAGTAAGCGTAATAACCGCTGTTCTATAATAACGCTAGTTCATCCATTTTTTGGAAATCCGAATGCGACCCAGGAGCAGTGAAAATGGAATATCCGATGTCGAGTGAAGGAACCGAGGCAAGTAGGCCAATTTTACCGTCTTTCCTCAAAGGTTTGTCGATGCCTTTTCTCTTTAATACTCTAATACAGGTGAGTAAGGAAGTTGCGTAAAGCTCCTGCCTCGATAACTGCAGTTAAGGAGTTACAGGCCGGATACTAGCTCTTGTCTTTTAGTAGCTAGCTCTGCTGATAGTAGCTCTCCTTCTCTTCTGAGAGATAGGCGCTCTCTCTACGGCCAATTCTCCTTAACAATAAAGGCATTCCCTGATACCACCCTCGTTGGCCAGCTCCTTCTTAAAGCAGGCAATAGCGGTTTGCTGGGCAGCAATGGTCTCAACCCCTTAGACGTCAAGCAGAATCATCGTCATCATCAGCCGCCACAGAGTCGCCAGGAGGAGGGGCCCCGTCATCAGCATCGCCACTGACACCACTACCACCCGCCAAAGAATCCGGGACTCTGATCTGAGCAGCTAACCGCACAGCCTCTGCTACTTGACCGAGTCTCAGCAGCCGCACTACTCTCAGGCTGACTAGGCGCTGGCTGACCCGCTCGCGCTCTTTAACTCCTGTAGCCGGTCGATCATCTTGCTTGCTTTCCCTCTCCCGCTCTGTCAGCCTAGAATCGCTCTTGGAACTAAGCACCTTTCCAATGCCTAATGCCGCTCCAGCTGATGCAATAGCTCTCGCTCCAGCCCAAGCTGCTATTTCTTTTTCACCAATTGATCGATAGTGATTCAAGGTTCAGTCCCTAGCGCATAAGTACCAGAGCGCTTAAGGGGTCTCTTTAAAGGACGTCTATTGTTGACAGAAAGAAGTGATCGTGGACCAGTTACGGGAGACTTTGAAGATTCCAGCTCGACCCTTATTCGCTAACAAGGCAAGGGCCAGAGGAGAGGAAGTCTTTAAAGACAACAAGGGCTGGAGATATTAGTAATACTGAAATCGAGAAAGTGATGCCTATCGACCTCAGACCCTACTATCGACTGGGAGGAAGAAAGATTCCAGAAAAGCAGAGGAGCAACTGCTAGCGGAAGAGCTACTATCAGGAGAGCTCCGCAGCAAGCAAAAGAGAGACTGAAAGCGATTCACCGGATTGACTGACTGAATAGGACAGATGCGAGCGATAGACGAGAGTTGACCGAAGACCGTAGACAGCAACAGACTCCAAGAAGGGTCGAAGCGCTCAAGCAAGAAGGACCTGATTCGCGGGCATTCCTCTTTTCTTAATAAACAGTCTCACTCCATAGGCCTCAAAATGTCGATAGTGATGAAATCCGTTAAGACGCTTTCACACGGCTTCTTCTTACAATTACGGAATGCACTCCAGAAGTATGAAAACTATTGAAAGCAAGGGATAGACCAACGGGGACAAAAAGATTGATAACAATGTGCCAACCGCTTATTTAGAGAAGCGATGAACGCGATTCACCGATAAAGATAAAGAAGGAGGCTGCGGGCAGGGCATGGGATATTGAATGAAAAGAAAGTCATTCGTTACAAGGGACTAGCACGGGATAAAGGACGGACAGACCAAAGAGATGAGCTCGAAGGGCAGATCCGCCGATAACCGAGCAGGAGAGTTTCCCGGGGTTTTAAAGGACTAAGTCAGTCCCATACATCCCCTTATCTTGCTTACCAGAAGAAGAAGCAAGCCCGTAGGAAGGCATGGAATGAAGCTCCTTCCTGCCCTCAAATACGAGCTGCAGCAATAAGCCCCTTCCTGCTTATATAGTAGATCAATAGCTTGTGAAGACTAGTAGCCCTTCCAGAGGACGAGCCAATATGCCAATATAGAGTAGACTACAATAGAAGAGCAATTGCAGGAGTTGGACAGATCAGGTCTGAAAGGCAAATGAAAGCATCTTTACAGGACCTTGTTGCAGAAGACTCACAGGCCCCTTCAACCGGCGCTAAGATTGACATATAAGCAACTCCTAACAGTGCCAGGGGAGCTATAGCAACTGTGCTGTAAGTTAAGAGACAGTACTATGAATGAACTAACTAAGCATAGCGGGAATGAACTCAATACCTCAATACAGTACAGATAGGATTTTGAGAAGGCTTTGATTACAACATTTATGAAAATGACACGGAAGCCGCTAAAAGCACAGAAGCGGAAAGAAGCACATCCTGCACCTGCTGATATGATATGATTCATTTAAGTAGCTTTGAAGTCCTGATCCTGGAACTTGGAATGGAACAGAAGATGCTGTTTTTGATAGGCGGAAAGAGGAAGCAGGCAACCTAGCTCACGAAAGCCTTGCAACAACTATGCGGCTAGTTGGGCACACATAAGCTTTCCCCCCTCTTGTCTCACTAATGAGATATTGCCGTAGAACTGGGTAGAATGAATATCTGTGAAGGACCCTTTCGCTACTTTCTTTTTTCTGAGGAGAAGGTCAGTTACAGGACAGTGGACCCTCTTCCGCACTACTATTTATTTTATCGACCCAATGACATAAGAGAGCAACCTGCCCGAGCTCGCCTCTACTCCACAATGACAGAGGGAAATAGTATCTGACGAAGGGCAATTACTAGGGGTCTTCTTACTCGGCTTGTACCACAAGGACAGTCTGATCGTTAGCTCCTCGATCATACTCTACCTTCAGCTGCGCTTCTTTCCGTTAGTCTGATCCACTGCCGTGATCCCAGCTTGTGCGCCTTCTGGCACAAGTGGTAGCCGTAAGGCCTAGAGGAAGTTTCTTTTCCAGTAATGGGAGAGGAAGCCCATCAACATAGGTAAGCGCTGTAATGTCTCGCGACCTCAGTCAATAAATAGGCTGATAATCGAAGGGAAAGGGAGATCGGATTGTCATCATGTTCCCTCGGAAGAGGGATCACTTTACTTCCCTTCCTCGTTAACTCACGTATGAAAAAAAAGACCTTTACTGACTCGTTACGTATACTTCACTCGCTCCCTCCGCCCCTTATTTCATGACCCCACTCGGGACAAGGGCCCCGAGGACATTCAACAATTAGCTACCCCCTTAGAAGACTTGGCAGATCTCTTCGCCGAGCCTGCAATCAACACATCCGGCCAACCGGATGCAGCAAAACCGGTCGAGGATGCTCCCGAAAGGAAAGTCAGACCGGCGAATGAATGCCTGGGTCTCGACCTCTCTTATGAAAGTCGTATATCGGCATACATGGATAGGCACTTTCGGGTGCTCCCAGTACGGTCGGTATTGACCTCATTGGCTTATGAGCTAGCCGGTTTCCAGATGCTCCTTCTTGGTGTCCATGCTTATGGTGAGCAATTCTCACAAGGTTGCTTCTTGAATCAGAGGGTTCGTTACCCAAGTCTTCACCGGAAGATTGGGCCTATGTTATGTTGCCATCCATCACGGACCTGAAGGTTCCACCCACTGTAGGACGCCTCGCGCAGGTCTTAGAGGGAGGGGGAAAGAGACGCATATTTCCCATTGGGAACTTTCTTAATCAGAGGCGGCCAGTGCATGACTGGCTGATGCGGGTCTTGCGGAGGATACCCATGGATGGTTGAAAGGTCCCTATGAATCGGTACGAGCGTATAATACTTCAAAGGTGGGATCTCTGACTGACTATTGGCATCAGAGGTTGTAAACTCGATCGTCTGCTACCGCCTAGCGGTCGTCAGGGGCTTGGCCAACCCTCATTCTCAGAACTGGCAAGGACCGGACCTTTTGGCGACCCTTGTGGCTTGGGTCGGGCTTTTGACTCTTTAGTGAAAGCCCGTACTTGACTCCTTTCTTTCGGCTTAAGAAGAGAAGGACTTTTCATAGACCAGCTAGCTGTAAGGAAAGCATTAGTCAGACCAGTTTACGTTCAGAGTCTTCCAGCAGTTTCATTAGTTGGCCAGTCATAGTGGAAAGCGGATCAGATCATTCAACTAAATAAAGCTGTAAGGCGGAAGTGGAAGTGAAAGCAGTAAGAACATAGGCCAAAATCAAGCTTCAGATTAGGATGGTTGGGAAGTCAGGGCAATCAGTGTTCAGTATCTCGGTCTTTGCTTTAACAAAAAAAATGTAGTTCTGGAAGGCTTCAAAGACTTTATCGATCATCACGTTGATAGTCAAGTCAAAGTAGTCGCTCTGTCAGCAAATCATCTCTCTTTTTTGCTCTAAGCAGTCGTCCAGTAGGGGTAGAGAAAGGTAGCCCGAACTGTCAGGCAAGTGTCAGGTGGTTGAGCATGACGGGGTGCAAGGAAAGCAGATGGAAAGTCCGGGTCATCAAGAAGGCGATGACAAAAGGAGCGAGAACCCTTTAGGATCAACGGCTTGAGCCCCGCTAGCTCAAAACGTCGAGGTGATAGCTTGAGGCTTAGCCCTCCTAATCTGACTGAGTTGTATGTAGGATAAGCGGGAAGGCTCAATAGAACGGGATCCTCACGTCCACAAGCCTTGACTACTTTAGGGTGCTTCACTCACGCGGCTTTGCGTTATGGATGCAGAATAGTTGGATGGAGTCTCGCTCAGTCAATTAGTGACGCCTCCCTTCCGAGTCAGATTTTTTCCGGAATTCTTTCTTGTCAAGTGAAAATGGAGATTCCAAAATGGTTGGAACTATTTGAACACGACGTTTTTTGGGGAGTCGGCATCCATTATGTGGAAGTTGGGTCACATCGTGGATGTACATAATTGGAGATTGATCTCCTCCTCGAAAACCCTCTCTCCAGCTCAAGAGAACTTTCTTCTTTTTCCTGAAATAAGTAGATCCTTTCACTTTCATGACAACTGACTTCAAACCCATCTTTCTGGTGGATCGCCCGACATGTTCCGCAGTTGCTTCAGCAGCATACCGAGAAAGACGAGACCGCCCTTTTCTTTCCTCCAAACAACCTGCGGAGGCCCCAGTCTTCTTATTCCCCCTAGCATCTGTCACGGTCACAAAGGTCTTATTTTGGATCAGTAAGACATGGACAAAATCTGTCTTCTTTTTCCGTGAACATTGCTCATCTTCCTCCGAGATGCTCTGTACGAAGTTCATGGATTTGAAACTGCCCGCACCCGCAAGCCCAAGCCTATCAGTCTCGGCCCTTGTTTTTTCCTGGGGCATCAAAGTGTTGAGAAAGCATTTGCTCTTCGTAGCGCTCTCACTCATCAGTTGCTTCTGACATTCATTCCATTTTTCTTTTCTTCCTTACTTGACTGAGCGTAGCGGGCGGAGCGCCCTGGCTTGAAAGCACCTCTTCTTTCTTCCTCTCTTGGATTCGATGATATGGCTTCTTTGTTCTGTTTGAAAGTCATCTACTGCTCATTTCGTTCGAAAATTCTTAAGTGTTGGCCCCCTCGTCTATTTTCGCCAGGGACATCGAGTCATCACGCTTCTCTCTTTTAGCTGGTTGCTCGACAACTATGGCTTGTAGATTCGCAGAAGAGAATAAGAAGTTCACTCTGGCTTGCGCACTAGAATAGAAAAAGGACTTCGGACGTACTCTAAAAACCCAGCCAGAGCTTTCGAGCGCTAGGCGCTAGTACAACGAACGCTGCTTTGGTGCGTCCTATACCCCAACTAACTAGTGTTTGACTTGACTCTCCCCCGCACCCTATCCAATGAATAAGGGGAAGGCCGGCCTATCGATGACCGAGCCAGTCTGAAACTACTCCTGACCTCACCCAACGAGCGAAGTCGAGATGTTGATGAGAAAGGGGAGGCCAAAGAGTGCTCTTTGAACGCTACTATGCATCCTTACGAATACGTCAGTGGTTTTTCTTTTTTTGGGTATAGCAGGACTTGAACCTGCGACCATTAGGTTAAAAGCCCAATGCTCTACCAACTGAGCTATACACCCTTTTCTACGGAAAAGAAAAGAGGGCGGCTTGACCCCTGATCCTCTCATCATATCACAAGGGCGCGGCTCTGTATGAGGCTCGTACTGCGGAGCAAGTCTGGTCGTCTTTCCACTCATTGAAGATTCTATCTAAAAAAGAAGGTCGACGGGGGATACTACATAAAGTAGCTCTCACTGAGACTATCTACGAAAAAGGTAAGGTCGTCTTTCTTTCCGGCGGGTTCGACCGAAAGGAGCAGAACTCTATGCTTTGACGTTGTTCCGGTTGAGCACTCTCTTTTCTTTGTCCAATTCTGTCTGACCGGGTGTTGAGGCCCTTTGGTTTTGCGGCGGCGACAGTGAGCGTGCACGAACTTCAAGCATTGATGGAGCGTGGACGACACGACCCCTGCTGTATGAAGCTATGGTCTTCCTAGCAACATATTCAAAGATGACTCGATGTCATAGATATGGAATGAAACTTCACGCACAGCGGGTCCTATTTTCAGCTTAATCAGGGTGGTGCCCTCTTGACGAGTCGTCATACGCTCTCACCCCGTGTGAATGATACCGGATCTAATCCCAACATCGCTGTTCTCAATGGGCACACATTCAACCGACACGATGAATTCGTTCTGTAAACGGTGATGTTTAGAGGCCTTGTGAATGTGTGTGGGCTCATGTCCTGCTAGGCATATCCTTTTCTTCAAATTGGATGGGCTGTGGGGCCACTAGTTGGCCAATCATCTCTTGGAGATTCTCTAGGTGCGAGACATGAGCATTTTTTAGACCGCTTCGCGATGAGCAAAAGAAAGATCAAAAATAGAGGCTTTGAAAATGCTGGGCCACATCATAGGTTTCTTGGATATCTCCCCGCGCGGGTGCATGCGCTTCTGGCATGGTTGGCGCAGCTCCTCTCAACTGAGCAGGTTGGTATATTCGACGACCGGATCTAGTTACATCGTTGATGGAAACAGAGGTCGAATACAGCTCAGTCAAAGGCACAGATGAAGGGGGAGCATACGGAACAGTCTCCGAAGGGGAAGGTAGTGAGAATTAGGCTTGATGAGGCGCGCTCTAGCCGGATGCTCTTAGCCCACTTCTTTCTTGGCTGACACGACATCGAAGAATATGCTGCTAATATAGTTGAAAAAGGCAGGAAATGCATGAAAAGAAACCAAAACAAGCTAACTCACAGGCTTCCCATATATCCTTTTCTTTTCCTTATAGGTCATAGGTCTCTCCATTTCATCCCGCCTAACACTTCTGCTCTCTTAGCCCATGCTATCCCTGCTTAAGAGACTCCTACCCGCTTGACGGGATTTTCTTTATACAATTGGCCAAGAGAGCTCCCACAGTCTTTCTTTCTCTTTTCTGAAAAGAACTTGCCAGAGGGCGAGAGAGACTTCTACTGGCTTTCAAACCCCTAGCTTTCCTAAGAAAGAATAGAAGTAAGGATTGCCTTAGAATGTTAACATAACCTGCTATCTACCGCTTGAACGCGCTTGATCACTCGCTCTAACCCCTCGCTTAGTCCTTTAAATGGATATGGAAAGGCTACTCGAAAACGCCTGGAACTTCACTGGATATGTCTGGCAAAGCACTGGCAAGAGGGTGGCCCTCTTCAAATGAAAGGTATTCCTCCTAGAGGAAGAAGAGCTTATTCTATCATTCCCAAGGGAAACCGAACCCAAGTCTATGAAGCCTATCAGAGAAAAAGCAGCTGTGTCGGGTTTCTGCATGAAGCGGGAAGCGGTTGTCGCAATAGGAATGAAAGCACCGGCTGTAAGGTAATAGGAAGCATCAGCACCGGTCAGAAAAGCTGCATGGTGACAGTTGTAGTCAGAGAGGAAGCCGCAGTGAATGAATGTGTCCTCGAAGCGGTAGTAGTCCAGTCCGTCCGAACGGTCAGAGCCCGCTGGCCCAGTCGAGGTTCGTCCATGCCCAATGGACATTACTCCGATCTGCCCCTAGCTCTATCTATAATCAACCCGTCTTCCCCAGTCCCTGAAAGCCCTCCTTGGCCTAGCCCTCTTTCTCCACTCGAGTTTGAAGTTCAGCGGCTTTCATCGTTGACCTGCGCTAATAAGACAAAGAAGTGGCATACCCCTACACATGCTATGCCTTGAATGAATCAGTAACAACGGATTTTTTGAATGAGGAATCAAGAGACGGATAGACAGGGGGTTAGGTTTTAAGGAATGGAGTCTATAGCTTTAAAGAACTAGAATAGCCTGATTGAGAAGGGGAGAAAGAGTCTGGGATGGTCGTGGACAAGATTCGAACCCGGGAAGAAAATAACACGGGTGGGGCAACCGGTAGGCGGTGATGTGAAACTAGGGGATAGGGAAGCGGGGGTGGTCTCACTAACCAAAATAGGCTCCTGTTCGGCATAGCCAGCTACGAAATCGGCAATGCCTTTTACCGCTTTCGATCCCGCTACCGTAACCACCCGGTAGCGAAGAGAGATTCATAGGCATTGAAGTCTAGCCTAGCGAGTATAGTATAGTGGAGGGGGCCGGTAATAGACCGGGAGATCGAATAATAAGAATTTCCGATAAAGGGCGTTAAGCTTTGATCTACCGCCCAATAGTGCTTTAAAAGCCGGTCTCCGGTGGCTAATGCTTTTGCTTCGTGTACTAGAGAAGATTCAATCCACTCGAGGCCGTCAAGTAATGATTTCAGAATGTATTGGTGGTTCGAGAATCAAGCCGAGGAAGCCCTAAGGGAGTCACATTAGCTTAGCGAAGGCTTTTTTCTCGTTTCCACCTGTCGATACACTCCATCAATACATGAAAGAAGGACTTCCTCTGAGTAGCCTAAAAAAGCGTCATTACCCCGGTACCCGAAACCCTATGGGGAATCCGCTTTCTACCTTGTTGGGTCTCTTTCTTTATCTTTAGGTAAAACCTTCTTCAAGGGAAGGTAGGCCAACAGACCGGAGCGGAGGAACTCGAACTCCTAACTCGAGAAGGTGAGGAAAACAATGGTCTTTCATAACTACGCTATCACGTCACCATTTTATCCATACTAATAGGCTGGCGGTAGTTAATTGGCTGGATGCCCTCTTCGATGATTTTGCTTCCAACCGTCTTTCTCTTTGAGAACTTGCGGGTAGAACAGACCTAGCACATGAAGAGCAGGGGAAAAAGAGGAAGGCAGAACCAAAGACGGGGTCGAATAATGACTCCCAGACGACGGGATAAAAGAAAATAGAATGACATTAGTCGAAGGCACCAAGCAGCCAAGGGAGAATTTATACGCTTTTCCCATGTAAGAGAAAACACCATATACATTTATGTCACCCTTATAGCTCTGATAGCGAGGAAGATCGTCAATCTGTATCCAGAAGGATGCTCGATCAAGACCCACGATATTTTGAAGCACACTAAATTGTTATAAAAACTCCAAGGTCCAGTGGCCAAGATGCGCCTCCGATCATCTTCATCACTGAATTGAAAGAGAAAGACATTCTCACTGACATCCCTAACCTGAATCCGGGAACCTACTTTCCATACAGCTCCCATGCTGTCTTTCATTGCGGTGGTTAACACCAAACCCACTAGACAAGAGCGTCCCACGTCGACCGCATATAAGATGCTTTCTTGCGTAGGACGTATGCTTTCTCGTGATGAGATGATGTCCGAATTCGTTTTTGAATGGGCTCGACGAATGGGCTTACTCACTTCTCTTCTTTACGTGCTTTGGTGATTCAATCGCTTGACCGAATCAATCTACCTGGGGGAAAGTCAAAGTCATCACAGAGAATGTGCGTTCGATGTTATAGTTATCTTCGCTCACGCGACTTAATCAGCAGGCTAAGATGTTGGCTTTATCTATACGTATATAAGTAACGTCTATTCATTTTCAACGGTATAGATCCAGAACCCAGGCAAACCTACGCCTTCCAAGAAAGCCTATTGGGGACTAAGGTAACCCAAAACACCATTTTTTTCTATGAGATGGTAATGCGCAAATTGCTTTTTTAGGCTTGATTTTATAGAAATAAGAAAGAGCTTCTTCGTCGTGCCGGCCCGGAAGGGGTCATTTCACTATCTTCCCCAGCAGAAATTCAAAGAAAGACTCGCAGGCAAACCGGATGAATCAGGTGCAGGGGTTAGCTTCGGATTCGTATAGGTGATATGGGAAAGAGCATGTGGGGGGTTTGACAAAGAGGAGAAGCCAATGAATTGTGTGATTTGACTGTTCTCGGTAAAGTGGTTAAACAGCTAGTGGCGTGTATTAAAGGTTATCTTGGGCGTCTGTTCGCAGGAGATGAAAAAGGCTTTGATTGTGTAATAGCTACTTCATTTTGTTTGATAAATGTGCCATAGTGTCCATTGATACCTTCTAGTTATAGAGTGACCGTTTACACACCTTCTCGGGCCAGTGTAGTGGATCTTTCCCATTATGAGGATCAAAAGATGCAGATTAGAAAGGCAAGGCCGAAGCTTGACTAAAAGGGCTAGTCTTGCTTCTCCAGCGGCATTGAAAAGGAATAAAGCCTAAGAAAAGCGGGCAAACGGAAAGATCGTGTAACTTGACAGGTGCAGCCACGACGGCTTGTTCCTCAACCGAATCTTGTTCTTCTTCCTCGATTCAGCAGCTTCAGTGACCTCCATGCTTAGTCTTTGTATTGCGGGTTCTAATCCGGATTCTTGTGGGATAGCTTTGTCAAGCATTGGAATGGCTCCGCGTGCCCAGGAAGCATTCAAGACAGTGTTCCTTCTATTCACCTCCTCCATATGTACACAGGGGAGCAAAAGCCAAACCTAAACCTAGGGACCTGAACTCCAACCACAACAACCCCACCATTCGAGGCAAAAGCTATAGGCGAGCGATAGAAGCGGAACCCACCTAAAGGCGCATAGGCACCTCCCTCCAACGATGTCCTTGGGTCTTCGGGCCCACCAAGGAACCACTAATGCAGGTTCTTTCCAAATTCATAGAGAAAATTCTCTTTATTCTTCTTTATTTTATACAATAAAAAAAAAAACAACCATACGTCCCAGAGGCGTACGATTCCGTTCCGACCTTCAAGCTAGGCATTCATTGCAGGGTGTTGGGGCCGGGAAGGCATCGTAGGAATAAAGGGAAGCAAGATATTTCATATATAACAGAGAAAAGAAAGGTGGGACTATCGTTAGAGCAAACCGGGGGCATACACTGAAGCAGTTGGCCCAGCAAACGAAAGGTACCCCAACCTTTCGATTTCAGAGCTCTTCACTTTTTCTACTGAAACTAGCAAAAAGGATCAAAACGGTGCAAAAAAACTACATTTGAGTTCCTCTCCGGTCGTTTTCCACACTAGCCCACCCACCTTGTAAGAGGCCATTTCCCGAATGTGACTAGAGAATAGCCCAAAAGGGTCTGAAAGAGTATCAGCTTAAGCGCCTGCTTCTACTCTATAATAGTTGGATTCTGCGCATCTTTCAACTGGCAAGCAGATGTGGGAGCCTTGCTTTTTAGTCCGACCTCCAGTTTTTTTGTTATTGCCCCCAGCTTGATGACCAGGAACTGCATTCAATATTTCATACATATAGCTGTCGTATCTACTTTTTCGATCAACTCCCACCCTGCCACCCCTACTTTTTTGAGATCGAATCGTATGTCGAAAGAAAGTGAAACTTAATCAATCACGATTGTGTTTGTCTTCAGTCAATCCAACCGTACTTTCTCAATGAGCTTGGGGTTACCTCTTTCAGTTGGATGCCCCGATTGCACTACACCACTGAGAGAAGGAAGAACTAGGTCAAAGGAAGACCCGGACCACTTTCATTGGTGACTCTTTCTGTTCTAGATGAACCCAGCTTCTGTGATCAAGCAAAGAACTCCCAATGTGATAGTGAAAGCTCTTGTGCATGTACGTGAAGCGGATCGAACATTCAACATAACTAATGTTAGGTGCTCTTTCCCTCTACAATGGCACTGACGCGAGTTGGTCTGTGAAGGAGAATCAAGAGAGGCAATCAGAGGACGGAAGGGCAGCAGCATCAAAGCACTAAACTACTTCCCCAGCCTTCCACGAATTTCTGTCTTTTTGGATCATTTTTCCAAGTCAGTCAGATGAGGCATTCCATTTCTACCCAAGAAGAAAGAGAAGCGGAACTTCCAGTACCAGTAGTAGTTCCCAAAGGTAAAAGATCAAATAATACAGCAATCGTCATGACGGATCACAAGATGAGTTCTTTCCGGACTGGGGTTGACCTTCTTTCTCATTCAAGGTCGAAAACGTGGCATAAATGAATACATCAAAAAAGGTTAAAAAGGATCTTCCTGGAGGACAGTCCCCAAAGGCATTCGAATAGGCATCCCGGGTATATGTGCATGTTCCTGAATCGCTTTCATCGTTCACGTTATCAGCAATCTTATTCGCCTTGCTTTTCTTTGTGCACTTATCTTCTTGGTGTCCAAGTTTATGACAGTAGTTGCAGAAATTTGGGATGTTCAGATACTTCACGGCTTGCCTCCCCACCAATATCAATCCATATTATGTTCTTCTTTGGCTTGAGAATAGTTGTTTCGATACAGACCTGCGCCGCTGTGGTATCCGTCTTTGCCAGTGTAGCTTTGTGGATCTGCAGAACCGTGCCTGCAATAGACTTCCAAAAATCTACTTCATACAAATGAACAGAAACGCAAGGATTGAAAAGAAAAATCAGGAGTAAAGAAACGGAAGAGGTTTAATAGGTCCTCAGCAGGACCTTAACGAAGTCTTCATGAAATCTCATCAACAAATGCCGAAAGTGAAGATGAATCATAAAAAATCCTGATGCTGCTGAAGAGCCGTTTGAACCTCTGTGATTGACATACGAGCATTTGGCAAGAATAGCATACCTTAGAGGCTTCAGAGAACGGGCGTATTCTGGTGTGATTCAATGCTTCGCTACCTATGCTTCCCTACCTGGCCAGGAGAATAGATTAGAAATGGACTTTCAACCATCTTCAAACTCCAGGCTAACTTTCCTAAGATGCCTACTTCTCTTACTTCTATAAGGGACGACCCCACTAGACTTATTAGCCCCTTTTACAGGTACGGGCAATACGGAGACATGGTCTGCTACTATTATTGGCAACTCCAATGCTACCTATTGGGACTTCCACCAAGCATCCAGAATGGCCCTAGAAAAGCTTTAGTCCGCCCTCTGCCCTATCTGGAACTTCTTACTTGATGGCTAGTCTGTGAACCCTCCTATAACTGTTAGACACGGGATTACTGGTATACCTTCCAGCCGTATTGACTTTATGGATTTATATGAATATGCTCTATTATTCTTTGAAGTAAGAAGGACTAAAACGCGATGGCTTAACACTGGTAACGAGAAACAATGTATGGGCTTTCCAAAAGAATGAAAGATTCTATCATCTCATCCGGCTAAAAAGACTCGCTTTCCTGACCTTTATTAAGATAAGAGGTGAGTGAGGCACTCCTACTTCTACTGGAAACTGGCTCTCTGGAACTGCATTGATCACAGGCTTTCTCACTTGCTGGCTTAGCAACTCCTAAATAGGAATATCCGGAACGGAACATAGATTTACAAGTAACTGGCTTTCAATAGTCCCTACATCTTCCTTGCCCTATTGATCAGAGACTGAACCTATCCCAGAAAAGAGAGAAAAAGGAACTGCTTTCAAGGCTCCCACTAAGCGTCGCAAGACTCTTATACTCCTATTGATACTTATCCCAATGCCTGGCAAGAAAGTAGTACTGAAGCGTTATAGCTGGTAATATGCTTTTACTGGGGGGAATATGCTACAATATGCTATTTTTCAATATGCGAAAATATCCTAACCCTAAGCTAAAGATTCATAGCAAGGCTGGTCTGGAAATGGCTAAAAAGAAAATAGACTGGCTTGATCACTTTCTTTTAATTGCCTGGAGGGAAGGAGAGGGAGAAATCACGCAGGACCGATAACCGACTAGGGAAAGCGCCTAAAGGATAGAATCGTTGTTACCACTCAATAACTCCCGAATCGTAATAATACTTAAATAGGGCATAATTCATTGAATTAGGCTCGCAAAAGTGCTCAAGCGTTTTTGAATATTCACTTCACTTCAAATAAAATGGCTAAAGTTTGCATGCCGGTACGCCCAACCAAAGTACTGTTCCATGTCCCATCCTCTGACCTTGCATAGGATTTCAAAAGACAGTCGCTTTAGTGCCCGGGGAGATGAAAAACAACGATGCAATAGTTTACTTGGAGGTACTTCCTCGTAGGGCTACCAAAGCAGGCTCCTTTAGCCGCATCGATTGTTAGAGCTCACTTCACACCAACAGAATCGGAAGCTTCCTTCTCCGCCTCAGCTTGAGAGCTCCTTTCTACATCAAGATCTGGCCCTGCACCAAGGCGAGGCGATAGTTGACTCGGACTCGATCGACTCCGGCGCAGGTGTGATTCCTGGCCCTGTAGGACCTTCCCTTGGACTTCTTTACAGTTGAGTCTTAGCGCCCTCAGTCGAGCATCTTCCTCTCCTTCTTATGTAGCTCGCTTCCCTCTACCTTTCGTACGAGCCCTGGCATATGTACTCCATAGTAGCTATTTTGACCCCTCCCTGCTCATTCTATTTGAAGTTGAGGATTTCGCTTCTGATGGAGTCAGTGAGAAGCGTTCTTCCCTTTGTCGTTTAGCTTTAACCTGTGACTGCCTGAAACAACTAGTCTACGCTCAGCCAACATTCCGACCTTGCCTAGAGACTGAGAGTTCAGTGGATGGGATAGCAGAGAGAGAAAGGAAAAGAAGTAGTTCCGAAAGGCCTAGCCTGATCTACGACAACCCATGACGTGTCCCTCTTTAGGGAAGAGTTACCTATATTCTATGGAGAGAACACAAGTCTTGTTGACTCAGTAACGTCTTTAAAGGGGTCCCCAAGAGCAGAGAGATCAGAAGGAAGTAGGCTCTTAGATAGATAGGGCATTACCGCGCCGCCCCGGGCTTTATGGCTTACCTGAACCGCTGTTAGCATGTTAGCACGTCGGGGATGACAGCGATTTACTACAAATGTAGCGAGTTCGCTAAGCGCTTTATGGTTTCAGGCTTAACTAAGGACTTTTTTCCCATCTCGATTCGTGTCTTACGGGCTTTGCCCTAATGCGTCTCTGCTGTATCGTTCGCTAACCGTCGGAGTTATCAGGTTGCTTATCGGTTACGCGGAGCATCATATCGCTCCTACTCGCATCTTGGCCCACCTCGGTCTCGGCGGTGCCGTCCTTTTTGTTTGCTTATGCACTCGGCTGCAGGCATATCCCCCTTGTAGGTTCGAATTTCTTTTTCTTTTCGGTTATCTGGATTGCTATCAGATTGGAATGGTAAGGCAGTTCATCAGGTCCAACAAAAGCACTTTAATGAAGTCGAGCACACAACAACAGAAAAGTGTCTCAATCCTACTACCACTTGCTCCGGAGTGGCTCTCATTAGAGTTGTTGTTCATCTCAACTCTGCCGCCACAGCCTCCGTATGAAAGTCGAGTACTTCCTCCTATAATAGTGGAATCCGTTTTTTCTTCTTAGTGAGCTACCGGACGACGAATATTCTTCCTATTAGTGAGACGAAGGAGTACAGCAACCCCGTCTTCGAGGAAATCTATTCACTAACCAAGAACTGTGGCGGGCTGAGGGGCTACCCCCCCCATGCTTCTAGTGAATCTCATTACCCTTTTCCCCTTTGTTTGACGGGCTTGGCTGAAGGTGCCTTCCGATCAAGGTAGAATCCGGGGTCAGATAGTTAGCCAATAACGTTCATGATGGCGGAAAATATAGCTTAAAGGTCTTCCTTCACACCCGGCAATCTACGCATCCGCTCCTTGGCACGAGATTTTCGATAGAGATTGAATACCAGGAAAGATAAGATGCGCAGAATCGAGAAATTCTCTTATGTATGAATGGTCTTAATAATTAGATTCTTAGTAGAAAAATGGGCCACGTCAAGGAAATTCTTCCTCCTTCCCCTGGGATTGTGAGAAGCTGGATTTGTCGACCAGGAATGAAGAAACAAAGAGAGAAATCACAGAGTGAAGAGACCGATACTGGAAACCGATAGACAGGCGTACTGACTTAGATAAGTAACCCTACTTTCTGCCCTTATCTACCTAATAAAGCAGAAAAGAAGAGGTAAAGGGCTGAAGGCACCGAGCTACTGGAACTTTGACGGGCGTATCCACTTCAATATTCATTGAACCTTTCTTTTTACTTGTTTAATTGGTCGGGGAAAGCCCTGGCCCCTTCCTGAGAAAAGAAAAGTCAAAGACGGCACCTTGAAACTCTCACCTGACACCTAGCTAAAAACTACAGGAGCGAATAAACTCCCATTACTACTATCAAGATACGCGAACGGGGCGAAAGCATTGACTAGGTTATTTGAAACATTCGCACAGGATCTCGGGGACGGGCCTTGATCACTGGCTGTCAGACTTGCTTCCATCCATATTCATTATGACTTTTTTCAAAAAATGCATTTCATATGAGATGAGAAAACAGGCTTTCATCAGACCCCTGCCAATTTGGTTTGGCACTTTCTACTGCCTTGATAAAGAGGCCTGGATGACTCCGCTGCCAAAAAGTACCAAGAAAGAAGTTGCCCATTCCCCTTGTGAGCTTTACTTGAAGACCAACAATCGGGGACACGTAAAAGAATAAGGAATTTTTGCTCGTTTTTTCCCCAGGCTGGCGAATCTAACATGGCTTTAAAAGGATTCCCCACCAGTTTACCACTTTCTTTTTTTTATTACCTTTTTCACTTCTTTAAGCTCCGGTGCCTGGATCTTCCAAAGAAGGAATCTAAGG
Organism: Trichopus zeylanicus subsp. travancoricus; assembly: GCA_005019695.1. NCBI lineage: Eukaryota > Viridiplantae > Streptophyta > Magnoliopsida > Dioscoreales > Dioscoreaceae > Trichopus > Trichopus zeylanicus. The sequence continues at coordinate 29,771 of RXID01019393.1, read as the reverse complement.
CCTCCTCGACAAGGCCGATCTTTAGGCACGTTCGGGTCCTTTTTGAGCTGCTCCGTAAAAGCTCATGCATGTCGATGTGACGATCAACGGGCGAAAGACCACAGCACTGGTCAGTGCAAGCCAAAATTGACTAAATGGTTAAGTTGCCGACGAGTTTCAACTCAGGCTCGAGCGGAACTGACGCAGAATCAAAGCCGTTAACTCACGAGCGAAGCGACTTGCCAAGGGCGTGCCTGGCTGCCAGGCTATACATAGAAAATCCGCAGGAACTCTTGTGCTTAAGACTTTCAAAGTCAGTCTGCACATGCACATGCAGCAAGAATGTGCTGCCCAACCAAAGAGTAACCGACCCAGAGAGTCACCGACCCTTCAAGCTGCGAGCGGTTCAATCGCTTGGATATTATATTCACATGGCGATCTTTGGATAAGGCCTTTTTCAAAAGATCTGCTATCTTCTTCTCTGATGCAAGATAACTTGTGTTTATTTCTCCTGCTAGCACTTTTTCTCTGATATAGTGAGTTTCTTCTGATATATGTTTAGTTCTCGCACGATTCGATGCTAAACTAATGGCAAAGTGGTTATCACAGTACATAATGAGAAGAATGTGCAACTCAATTATTCTGTATAATAACCCTGATCCAAGAGATGCACCCGGTTGGCGCAACCAAAGTGCCCCACGGAGCGCTATTCCGAAAGGAGGGCATTGGCGCGCTCAGTCTGGCCGTCTGGTGGAAGCTTTTGGAGAAGTGTAGTTCCAACCTTTGACGTATAGCTGCTTGAACATCTCGGTCCAGAATCGCCCTGTGAACCGGGGATCTCGATCCGGATGTAAATATTATTTTAACCATAAATAAAGAACTTACGAGGCCTTGTTTGTCCTGGATGAAACCGATTGAAGGATCGAATGCCGAGCTTTGTCCTTTTTTCTTCTTGGTTTTGAATCCATGCAATTGACGGCTGGTTTGACGTACGCCCGGTTGACCGAGATTCCCCGTGAGCTCTGTTACTACAGCCAGTAGGGCGGAACCGTAGAGCACATCACATGCTGATGTAGAGTACGAAGATTGGTTTTAAGAGTAGAAAGTGTAGGTTGCAAATCGTCTCTCTCGGTTTTCAGCTAGCAGAGCGCTTTGTCTTCTTTTATTTCCTCCCTGTCTTTCTGGAAGCTTAGGATTTGCGCTTTAATTTGAGTTCAGCTTGAGTGAAGACTTTCCTTCTCCACTTGCTGCTTTCTGGTTCATCACACCCTTGATTCCAAAACCATGTTTGATCGCATCTGAATGGAATGGGTCCCCCAGCAGTCGGCCGTTATAGGCAGTTCAATTCCATTGGCCTGTGATTCGTAATTCTTTATGTCGCCAGAGGGGAAGACTCGAGTCCGAAAAGAGAAAGAGGCCGTTACTCACGTGCCTACCGTGTCTGTAGGTCTTGGGGCAGCACTGGCACCTCTGTTTGCTGGATCTTCTAGGCACTCTAAAGCGCTTCTAAAGATTGACTTTGAGTTATAGCTCATAGAACTAAGGTCCTCAAGAAATGGGATTTTGAGGGAGGGCTGAACGTGATGTACTGAAGGGTTCGCTTTCGCTGATCGGCGCCCTGCTATGCTATGAATTTACCGGGTCGAGAAGGGTCCTTTCCTTCTACCTCACTTCACCGATTCACCAATGATTGGATTACTCAAACCCAAAGACCAATTCCTTCCTTTGAGGTAGTCTAGGCGGCAGATTGGGGATACTATGCACTTCTTTTTAGAGGCTCAAAGACTCATTGTTTGAAGCAAAAGAACCCGGTTTGACTTGGCGGGCACCCGGCTCTTCGGGAATACTCAAGCACATTTTGCTTGTGGTTCTTCTCGCCCCCCGGCAGGCTTGGTTGGGGGCTTCTTCCGGAATCGTCGAATCGTATAGCCAAAGTCGAATGCATGGGGATGAAAATGGAGGCAAGGCTCCGGAACAAAGAGTCAGATTGAACCAATAATCTTAAGAACAACTACGAGCCAAAGCGGATGAGACTAAATAGGAGCACCCCTTTCTCGAAGAAGGCGCTACCATAGTCATTCAGCAACGGAATCTTTCCGTGTATCCGCGGATCAATCATTCATTCCAGCTGACATATTAATGTATTGGGTGAATGACCCTCTTTCGTAGACCATGCATGGAAGACTGGAAAGTTGGGGGCTTAGGTTCAGATGGCAGTTGTTAACGAGAGTGCACTTCTGTGGGAAATTTCTTGGATGAGGGGCTCTACACCGCAGAGGTAAATAGCTCTTCAAGAAGAGAGGGAACTGAGGCATGCCGATCACTCGTACAAGGTTCGCGGCCCTTCAAACTCATCTTTTTCCTTTTGAGTGAAAGTGATATGCTTGCCGTTTGGGCCGGCCTACCAAGACTGGCTAATTGAAAGGAACTGGCTCACTTTCGTGTAAAGGATGGCATTCTCGAGATCACTATTCCATGAAGTTCAGTTCGAGGGCCGGGTCACTCGAATCCAGGCAGCCGTATACCTGAGTTGCTGCGACGGTAATGTCAGTTGCACTTTCATCATGGCGAGAGTGGAAATGAGCTCCCTTTTTGGTCTCCTATCTATAGACGTGTGCTTTCATGTCTGTCGCCGGGCCGATCTTTAGGTTGTGGCCAGCCACCTTTTTAGCTCCTGTATAGTTTGGATCCCCACATCCCTCTTCGACCTCATTGAATAGCGTGTCCCATTTGTTCGTGGAGCCTTAGTGGGAAAAAGGGGACAGACTCTGACTCGTACAGCCCACTGGTCCAGGGCATGGAGCATACTATTTGACAACCAGCGGAAAGAAGTTAGCCGGCTAGCGCACTTCGGTCACTCAAGGTAGCCCCCTATCGTACGCATCTCTCAGATGGACTGATTTTTCCCTGTAGGCCGACAGCTCGCACGCCCCGGGCTTTTCATCACTTGATAACGACTTGCCATCACTGAGCGGGTTATGGCCGACCCATCCCATCAGTCACCTTTCGAAGCTCTTTCCCAGTCAGCCCTCAAGAGTGAGGGAGAGTGCAGTAAGAAAGAAGTTTTGCGAACCCTTACTACATAAAGCGGAAGACCAAGCTTTCCCATCATGGGTAAACTGCAAATTGAATGAACGAGATCTATTGAAGACTTGGGGCAGTTGGTATGGTACAGGCCAGCCTTATCTTCTATTGACATTGACTCAGCCCCTGAGGAATTTCATCGAATTGACAAAGCTGGTGTTTGTAGAAATTTTTTCTGATTACAATAAATAGAGTTCAGTACTAGTTAAACAAGTAATTATTCGAATGTATCAAAAAGCGGCACAACAATTTCTTTTATTCCCCAATGATATTAGAAGGTTTTGCAGTCATTATGGAAATTCCATTCTTGCTGCGACCCGAAATACCTAAATCTCCAAATTTCCGATCTATTCATTCAATATTTCCTTTTTTAGAGGACAAATTAGCACATTTTCATTTTGTGTCAGATATATTAATACCCCATCCCACCCATCTGGAAATCTTGGTTCAAATCCTTCAATGCTGGACCCAAGATGTTTCTTCTTTGCATTTATTGCGATTCTTTCTTCACGAATATTCTAATTGGAATAGTTTCATTACTCCGAATAAATCTATTTACATCATTTCCATTTTGAATGAAAAAGAAAAGTTTCGATTCCTATAGAATTCTTATGTCTCTGAATGTGAATTTATATTCGTTTTTTTTCGTAAACAATCCTCTTATTTACTATCAACATCTTATGGGGCTTTTCTTGAGCGAACGTGGAAAAATAGAACAGTTTTTTATAGTTCTAATTATTTTCATTTGAAGAAGACCTTGTGGTTCTTTAAGGATCCTTTCATGCATTATGTTCGATATCAAGAAAAAGGTCTTATGAAGAAGAAATGGAGATCTTACTTTGTCAATTTTTGGCAATATTATTTCGAATTTTGGTCTCAACTATAAACCAATTATGAAATTCTTCTTTCTGTTTTCTGGGTTATCTTTTAAGTGTACTAATAAGTCTTTTGGTGGTAAGGAAGAAAATGCTATCAAATATATTCTAAATAGATACTCTTACTAAGAAATTCGAGACTATGGTTTCCGTTATTCCTCTTATTCGATCGTTGTCTAAAGCTCCATTTTTTACTGTATCTGGGCATCCTATTAGTTTAGTATAGTAAGCCAATCTGGTCCGATTTCTCAGATTTTTCTATTCTGAATCGATTTAGTCGGATATGTAGAAATCTTTCTCATTACCACCTCAAAAAAGTCTCGAATAAAGTAGCTTTCGTGTGCTAGAACTTTGGCTCGTAAACATAAAAGTACAGCACGCGCTTTTTTGCGGTTCGGGATTATTGGAAGAGGAAGAAGAAAAAATTCTTTCTTTAATCTTACCTTTTCAATTACATACAGGACGGATTTGGTATTTGGATATTATCTGTAGCAATGACTTGTGGGATTTTTCATGATTGATCATGAGACCTTAACCTTATGTAATATAATGCAAATGTAATTTATGAAAAGAAAATGTCAAGTTGAATTTGCATTCTGAAATGCTCATGGAATAGTGTAGTGGTTGAATCAACCGACTATGCAAAATGTCTTTTCAGGGTCTAAGTTGTATATGTATACATAGGTGTGCAATGAAAAATGCAAGCACGGTTTGGGGTTTCGTCTATTACAACAAGAAGGAAAAATTATCTACTCCATCTGACTAGTTCCGGGTTCAAGTCCCGGGCAACCCATACGGAAAGTAAACAGGTTTTATTCTATGACAATTCATTCATTTTCATTATTTTCTTTAGAAGGTCAATTTAGTCAGATAAATAGGTACGGAGATTGGTTGACATTAACATATAGCGCATGTTATACTCTTAAATAACGTATTATCTATATCTAGATTTTAGATAACTAGAGTTAATACGTGTGCTTGGGAGTCCTTGAAAATAGAATAAACCAAGATCTTATCATGACTGCAATTTTAGAGAGACGCGAAAGTACAAGCCTATGGGGTCGTTTCTGCAACTGGATAACCAGCACTGAAAACCGTCTTTACATTGGGTGGTTTGGTGTTTTGATGATCCCTACCTTGACCGCAACTTCTGTATTTATTATCGCCTTCATCGCTGCTCCTCCAGTAGATATTGATGGTATTCGTGAACCGGTCTCTACTTTATGGAAACAATATTATCTCTGGTGCCATTATTCCTACTTCTGCAGCTATCGGTTTGCATTTTTATCCGATATGGGAAGCGGCATCTGTTGATGAGTGGTTATACAACGGTGGTCCTTATGAGCTAATTGTTCTACACTTCTTACTTGGTGTAGCTTGTTATATGGGTCGTGAGTGGGAACATGGATATCACATTGTTTGTAGAAATTTTGGATTGAGCTTTCCAGAGGTTGGTCCTATTCTGCTTTTTGTGTACCTCTACCCTTTTCGATTTATACAAAACGGGAGAGAGGATCCCTCTTATTCATTCCAACACGGGATCTAGATCATTTAGTTCGGGCAGCGCTGGGGAGCTTCGAATTCGATCAGGCAGCACTTTCTGAAATCTTGCGCAGCTTGTTTCAAGACCGTCATGAATCTCCCTTCTATTCATGGGTTTTAGAAGGACGCAGAAATGGAGAGCGAAACGAAGACTATATAGAGGCACTCCGATTATAAGGCCGAATTCGAGAACTTATGGAAGAGAACTTTGTTCTCTGGAATGAAAGAAAAAGTCGAGGGATTGAAGTGCATAGATCTGACTCCGAGCTACTCCATACGTGGGATGACGAAGACTAAAGTGTTCTATAGAATAGAGAGTACGAAAACGCACCCACCACCAACATTTTCTTTCTATAGACAAAGCCACTTCTTAAGACATTACCGTAGTACCGTATTCAAAAACGAACCACCGTAACCCCTTTTATTATAACTATCTATATCACACCCTAATCATTTTTCTTTTTATCAGGAAAGAAAGCTATCGAAGGCGCATTGGCACTGGCCATCTCAATCCGCTTTAAAAGATAGGGATTGATTCCGAAAACTAAAGGTTTTTTTTCCCATATCACTAATGGCCTTCGGAGTAGGAATCTACACCTAGGAAAAGAGTGGGAATCATAAAATGTTCATTGCCTCATCTAGTCGGGCATTCGGGAGACAACTAATGGATTGATAGCAGGAGACCATTTCACTAATGAAACTCTCTGCCCTCCACCGGTGAGCCCCCAATCCAGCAATAGCAATATAGGCTAGAGAGGAAATCCCCGAAACCCATTTGCTGCAGACGCCCCTGCTGATACGGAGATAGACGGCGATGCCAGTTATATACTAATAGGTAACGTAACCGGTCCGGTGTGAGCGAAGATCCTTGACGAACTGGAAGAGCAAAATAAGACGACAATGGAATGAGTTGATTGGACAGCGACTCTATTTAGCCTCATAATGGCGCGGTATGCTCTTCTTTCTGTCCTGTCTTATTACAAGGCTGGAGAGTAGCCGCCTAACTGTCCACTCGCCCTCAACCCTCGACCGCCTCTTTCTAGGCTGCGTTCGACTCCTTCAAAGACAAGCTCCGATAAGTCTCATTCGATGTCGACGTAACGGCACCTCTTCCTTACGCCATAGAATAGGAACTGCATTTCTACCTAGCCCGGTATTGAGCACTAGCTCAATCACTGCTACAGCTTCTTACCAAAGGGACAGGATTCCACGACTCTCTTATTTGACCCTTATCTCGTTGCGGTATACGAATGCTCCGACTTCCACTCTTTGTCCCCTTTTTCCTCTACAAGCTGTGCTCGGACTGCTGGAGCAGAAACTCTAAAGAAATAGGGTCCAGGTTCTCGGTTAGCTGCTTTTTGAGGGATCAGGAAGCAAGTCTGACACTCATATTGGAAGGGACTGGCATCTTATCTTGATTACGCCCTTAGCAACGTCAGTGGCACCTATAAAAAAGAGATTGGCTTGGTCTTACATCGGTAGGTAGAGTAGAAGAAGGTACTGCTTTCTTCCTCCCCTCTCCTCGCTCCCCCCAGGCAAGTGCTTTGTTGAGTCTGCCTTCTTCCTCTCCTCCCGGCGGAAGTACCGAAAGGGTACTGAGCCCTGCTTCAACTCTTTTGTCTTGACTTGGGTCCCCGCCTCGTCTTGGGTACCATACGAGCTACTCATTCACGTGTACTGGTTGGTCTTCTCATAAGGGGAATAGCATCACTTCTGTCTCGTTGTCTGTGCGTCAGTCTCTCACTCATCGGGGTATTTATATCGTAAGGACCTTTACGGAAAGATCAGTTAATCTCTTCGTTCTGATAGACTTGCTTGTAGTGATTTGCAAGCTCTGTCTTCTTTAGAGTCCGGAAAGAAGATGGGCGATAATAGAATGATAGTTATAGTTAGATAATTCCTTTCGTTATCTTAGTTAGATAGTATTCTGTCAGTTCTCTTCTCTTATCTAAGAGAATTCGAGTGAGTTCATTCCATGGATTTTCTACTCTACCGGAAAGAGAAAGTCAGGGGTTGTCTCAGGGCAGGGAGCACACACGCTATCCTTTTCGGCGCTTTCCATCTCTTTTTCTAATCTTAGGGCTGTGATAGACGGGTGCTTAGGCTTTGATAGGGATTGGCTAGGGCAAGCAGATAATAATCTGCCTCTTTGGAGGGCGCAAGAGTACCTCAGTTGATAAGGCGAAAGCTGGTAAGGAGTCTTTCTCCAGTCTTTATGTATGTATCCCCTTCTCAGTCCCCGTATGCTCTAACAAGTGCTCTTTTTAGTGGATTTTGCAGAGAGAAGTCAAAGAAGCCAGTGAGGAGGAAGATATTTGAAGTGCGTCTTTCTATTCATCCCCTTCCATTGCCAATTCGCAGCGGGTAAAAAGGATAGTCTAAGTTCCCGGTTATTGGCCTTCCCTGAATGTAGATTCCCCATCGGTTTGAGTTGGAGTGTAAGTCCCCCTTAGCACAAGCATGAGTTTGAAAGCAGTCCCTTTGTCTAATCTCTTTTCCACGAGAGTGGAGTTGGAGGTGGAGTCCTAAAGGCAAGCCTCTCAAGTGTAAACAAACAAGGGATAGCTAGTTTTAGGGATAGGTCTTTTCTTTGACCCCTCTCTACCATTTACTGGCTAAGCTCACAGGCGGCGGGGCGGCAAGATCCTGCTGTGGTGTAATCAATAGCTTATGATTCTCATTTGACTCAGCTAGCGAGGATAACGAGTTCCAGTCTTTCTCCAACTATCCCGCCTAAAAGACTTTTTCCCTCCTTTGCGAACCAGTAACAAAGTGCTTGGTATTGTCCCTGCATGTGGTGTGGTCTTTTCCCCTCCCTGTAGAATATGCGTAGGAGGACCTACCTGTGAAGTAAGATCTCTTGCCAGTAGCAAGAGCACGAAAGGAAAGTGTCTGAAGCGGCCTCCAGACGCTCTCGCTTGTAGATTGAAATGGCTAAGGAAGATGGTCGAGTAGAAATATGTCCGTATCTCTCTAAACTGGGGATTTGGTGGGTTCATTTGCGGACCGCAAAAAAGGTTGAATACGAAAAGAAGGAGTTAGAATAAAGCTTTCACTTGAAAAATCGCAGCACAGGACTTGAAAACTCCCTGCTATGCATACCTGTTCTTATGTCCGTATGATTGCTCACTATCTTCCCTCAACATCACGGGACAGGTCCATTTCATGCCCGAATGCCATTTCATTTAAAGTGGTTGATAAGGTAGCATATGATATGAGAAGTAGTGCTCTCTTCTTATACTTTATGGCTATTCCTTACTTGACTTCAAGCGACGTGCGGAAGAGCCTACGTTCTTTCTCTCTTGCTAACTGAAATAAGGCTAAGCATAGGATAAGGTTTTTTCGTCCTTGCTTTGCTTTTCATTTGAGATGCTTGGGAAAGGTTGAACATCGTCATATGGCTGGGATTCGATGATCGTAGATGGAAGGAATGGGAATGGAGAAAGAAGAGGATTCGAAACCTTTTGCAAGCAGTGAATTGAAAGGAAGAGGTAAGGTATAAAGTGACTCGAGCGAAGCGAAAGGAGGGCAGGTCGGGGATTGGAATGCGTTGATACTTGTATTAGTCTTCATAGAATGAAACCTGAAAGAGAGGACATTAGTAAAGATGAAAAGAAAAGGAAGCATCCAATGCTACTGCTTGAGATTTCGAAGGAGCTGGACATGAAGGCACGGAAGAAACTGCTGGTGATGAAGTCAGTTAATCAATAGGAGAAGCACGCACAGAAGAAAAAGGCGAAGGCAAGCAACGAACTGAACTCCAAGGAAAGGATGAGATGGCATCGAAGAGAGAGTGGCACAGAATCTACTCCTAGGGCAATATCAGTTGCCGCTGTTGGTGCAATAGACGGTGTTCAAATAAAAAAGCCTTGAATAACGCAATTGAAGAGCTTGAGTAAGCGGTGCCAGCGCTTGAGTCCGGTGCAGCTGGAATAACCGGTGGTGGAGGCGTAGGTATGGTGATATTGCGCAAGCGCTTTGCACGGTGGACACATAGGAGGACAACAATAAAGAGCGTCAGACGAAATTCTTCCTGTCGACGTGGAAGAACCTGGCTCAAGCACACGGGTGAAATCCGCGACTATGTGAACCACCCTAATGCTGAACATCTCCAACATGTCGGAGAAAGACAAGCTCTACGCCTTCCTCGATGGCCTGCAACCTTGGCCAATGCGGAGAAACTCGTCGAGTTCACAAATTAGGGTCAAGGCAAGGACGTGGTGATGCTGGAAATGCTACATTCACACGCAGTAACGGGAGGTTTTTTTCCGCGGGTATTGGCCACTCTTCTTGCAATCTTTCTCCTGGTACCTCGAAGACTAGCTATGCTGGTGCGGTTAAGGGGCAAGAACGTTCAGGTCCGGACCCGGCGGCAGATAAGAACTCTGGCTCTTCGCAATGCTTGGAATACATGAAACCGGTTGTTGAGGATGGGAGGGTGAGAGTGAAAACAAACCCCCCAAGGAATTAATTGCAGAAGAGGGTTGTGCGATTTGGGAGAACACTCTTCTTGGGTATTTCAAGTAGGCCAATCTTTGGCCTATCCCGCAGTTCATTCTATTGCCCAGAGGCTGTGGGGCAAATTGGGGCTGGAGGAGGCCGATAAAGGATTCGACTTTTTCCATTGAAGAGAACCTAGGCATTGTTTTGGATCGGGCCCCCTGGCACATGGCCAACCGGACACTAGTGCTTAAGCGGGGGCAGATTGCGTTTTCTATCCCGAGCGAACAGGCAAGAAGTAATAGCGTTAGCGCCTTGTATGGAGAATTCGAAGAAAATAACCATCCATAAAGAAAAGAGAAGGAAAAGCAGTGCCGAACTCCGTAAACCAACCCATCTCGTCTTCCAACCCCTCAAACCGCAGGTGAGGAGGTATCGAATTGTTCGCATCGGGCTATAGACGTAGTGTAGGAGTTCGCCACCCGGGTGACGGAGAAAAAGCAAGCCCAACCCAACCACGGTCCATTCGATCCCGTTTGCGTGCGCAGCTGGGAAGAGTGATCAAATAAACTCTGTGAGTTGCCCTATGTAGAAGAGCGGAAGAAAGCGAGTAGCGCGCCAATCCCAACACCGAGGGAGACGAAGAAAGAAGAGGTCCCAATATACGGAGTGCTTTCGAGGTCTGACTCTAAGGTTCGGTATGACGGGAAATAATGGTCGGGGATGACATCTGCCTTCTAACTGCTTTCCATTTCACTCGTTGGTGAGGTAAAGGAAAGAAAGGGTATCTTTTCTCGTAGTATAGAAGAGAGCATCTTGGAGCTGGGTATCGAATATCTTTTCCGTCGACCGTGGACTCAGAAGCTATATGCTTAACACATGCGTGAGGTATGAGCGCAGTAGCTCGGGGTTTGGTATATAGGGGAGTAGTTCACTTAAGTACAGGACTGCCGATAGAAGAGTACATTCCTCGCGTTTTGGTTGATCATAGTTGTTCAGTCCTTACAGCGTAGATCTCTATTGTCTTGAGTCTCCTTGCAATGTACTTACATCCATATAAACAACCTCAATAAAAGGGTCTGTCTTTGCCCTTCAATACACAGCTTTCCGCTTTGTTATCTGGCTTGCCGGCCTGCCGGAAAGAAAACGCTGCTCTTGTAGGACCTTCCAAGCTCTCTTATTTCCTGCCTTCATACCTCCTGGGATGTCCTGTGCTCAGCTACCGATATTCCTTCCCAGGGTCTTTCTGCCCTGCTCTTTGTGGGCCGCTTTTGAGGGCTCCTACTCAGCCCTTCAAGGTCTAGCTCTCAACCTTCTCCCCTGCGCGCCTACCTTCGTTGTTGGCCCTGATCTCCGTCTCACCCTCTCCAGTTCAGAATGAGGTCTCTGCGACTCAGGCTCTGTTCGTCCCTCCACCCATTGGGGACATAATTAGACCTTAGTATATATAGCAGTTGCTTTCTCAAATTCTCCGGAATCTCAACACAGGTAACACCACGAGGTACGAGAGAAATTACCCTGCATATCATGATGCTGTCCCCTTTCCTCCAGGAGAACTGTAATGGCTATTAGAAGATGGGGTCGCTAGCCCAGCACTTAGGGCTATCTTCTTGTTGCATTGCCCCCTGGTGGCAAGCCCTGCTTCTCATTCGCTAAAGCAAAACTCGAAAAGAACCATCGACCGGCTCAAAGACAAAAGCTGGATCGGTTCACTTCCACACCTCAAGCATCGTAGCAGCAACCTAGCTCAAAGCTCCCCAACCTTGCCTCGAGACGGGCAAGCGGTGCTGCTCCGTATTAGGTAGGGCTAAGTAGGGCTGAGTTTGTTTTGCTCAAGACGGCCATGTTAGTTACGTGGAGGCTATCCCTGCTTCAATCAGCTAGAAAAGCGGAAGAGAAGAAGGATACTGAAATTTCAATACGTTGAAGAGGTCGAAAAGACTATATGGTGGGTCTATACAGAAGTACGCCAACCTTCTAACGAGGAAGAGAATGGGAGGGGGACACGGCTAAGTAGGCAGGCTTTTGGGGTGAAGGGACAATAAGGTCTTAGGGCATTGAGTAATGCGCCAACACGGATCCTTTTTTTCTTTTTTTCTTGGTTACTGAAGAGACTATGTTGACTTTAAGGGACGATAAAGAGTGAACTGAAAGGGGTGGGCGGGCGCAACATCACACGCAACGAACGGGAATGGCTGCTAACCAAGCTCTGTTCTAGTTCCTTTTCAATCATAGATTAATAGTGCGCATGACTTTAGGAGAATTTCATGAGAAGAAAGACGTGGTTACAGCCAATCGAACCAATGAAAGCGTCTGTCCTAAACAAACCCAAACGTACTGTCCTCGGTCTTCCGGGGTGGCCAAGACGGGGCCTTCTTTTTCTCTTTTTCTTTTATTTAATAAGTACACGCATGAAGCTGCCGTACCATTCAAGCAAACAGGCGTGGTGGCATTCTGTCCTAACTAATATACTCCCAGCCGAGGTTATAGCACCAAACATCTAGCAACGTCGAAAAGATTATGTAACTGTGTACAATCGTGTATATAATATAAGGCAGTACGTAAGCAAGCAAATACGCGTCATAGGACGTGCATGGTATGTAAGAAAGTACCTGTTTATGACTGACAACAGTAACGATGCCATGACCTAATGGAGAAAGCATCAACTGGTGTGACCTTCTTGTGGTTCGACCCCTGGCTGTTTGTTCCGCCTATGAGGGCTTGAGTTCTCGAACGTCTATTTAAAACGCGGTACAGATCGGGACGCTGTCGATTCCTTTGCGCTATCAGTAGCGGTAGTGGCTATACCATGGTATCGGCGTACATGGGATTCGGCGTAGTGGCTTAGAGTCCTTGGCGTGCTATATGCACTTCTTCCCGATTTGCAGGGTTACAGGTCTTACTAGCGCATCTTCTCGAACCTTTGCACTTCCTTCTGTCCGCAATGCCTTGACTTCGAACTTAGACTTAGGTCAAGGTAGCAGAGCCTATTTCACTCGCAGATGGCGGCCTATGAACTCACTCAATACACTATAGCATAATGAAATCCACTGTTTGCAAGATCCGATCGATAGCCGTTCATCTCATCTCTTGTCAACCCTAGCACTTTTGAAGCGCTATTCGATACCCCCTTAAGGATTCTCGCCCTTCGACGCCCATCGGCTCTTCTTTCATCTGGAAGAATCCTCTTGGAACTTGCTATTCTTCTTTCAAATATATATCCCGTTCCTACCTGTCCTGCGGCACATGCGATACCAGCTCTTGTTCTTGATGTGGCTCTTTCGGAAGTTGCGGAAGATAGTTTAGATGCTCCTGTTCTTTCTGCGGTAGTTGTGGATGCGCTTTACTTCTTTCTGAGTATCCCAGTGCAGCTGTCTTGTTCAAGCTATGGATCTTCTAAGAGAAGGAGTGTTAAAGCTAGCTCTTGAAAGCAGTGGCCCGAAAGCAATAGAGAGAAGGTTTCCTTTACCACTGGAACTGGAGTAGCGGAACTAGCACGACGAACAATGCTCGGCACTCTGTCAAGTGAGCCCCTCTCATTCTCTAGTTGCCCTATAGTTGCCCTGTATAAGCATTCTACGCTCAATACCCTTTCACTGCGCTAATTCAAGCCCTTACAGAACAACTACTGCGAGAGCGTTTCCTTCCCCTATACGGTTGTGCAGCACCTAACTCGGACTCTTTCTGATCATGCCCCCTTCTATTCACTTGTCGGGATGCTGTAGACACAGGACTACGGCCGTTCAGGTATCAACACATGTGGGCCTCTCATCCTACATTCATGGATTTGGTCAGAGGCAACAGGGACCTTCTATGCCAGTCCCATGTGCACTCTTGTGGGGTAGGCTTTTCCAAGAATGGAAGGAGTGGAACAAGTTTGGAAAATCCGGGTATGAAGAAGCGGGAGTGCACCACATAGAGGAGACCCCTACTCGCCTTTGTATGCCAAGTCACTGGACCGGCGAAACCCGAGGTTGAGCTTTCAAAGTTCCAACGCGCCCACGCCTTACTGCTTATTCAGGGGCGGGCGAAGGGCCTATTTTCACTAACATCGGATACCTGCTTGAATAAGACAAGAGATACCTCCAACACCCACAAAAGATCTTTCATTCCGCAGGTCGCTTCGCACCTCGTCTTTCTGGCAATGGCAGCTAATATAGTTCAATAGAAGCTGGATTTCCACGTTCAAGCTCAGTTTAGCCAAGCCTTGAAAGTTGATACTATCCATGAGCTGCACGTTGTGAAAGATCAGTATATCTTGAACTGAATCGAGACTTTCCTCTCCCTTCCTTCCCCTGGCTATTCCCCTGCTCGTGTGAAGCGCTCTCTTCTGCATGCGTGCCCTATTCTTCGTTTGTTCTGTGTCATATCGCTTGGAAACCTTCCACTTCAACTTCGAATTCGAGGCAGATAGACCTCATTCTTGCAACCTATTCTCTTTCTCTTAGGAAAGACCTAGAAAGATCACTTCTACTTCTAAAAGCAACCTTTTTCTTTTATTACGATAGCACTCATCGCATCTCGAAAGTCCTCGAAGAATAGAAAATTCTTTAGTGTTGTTTAATAGCTAGCTCTGCAGCTCTTTGGAGATTTCATCAATCTACCACTACTACTGCTACACTTTCTGCCACCGGGTATATCATTTTCCCAGGGTCGAGAAGCCCGACGAGTAGCTGGAATTCCCATCCATTGCCGTCGTTCATCCCTACTTAATATGGCTGGTAACGACGAAGAGCTCTTTCTCTGACTAATCTGTCTTCCTCTTTTCTTCGGCTAGAAAAATCTGGTTGTAGCCAGCATGCCCATCCATAATGGATAATACTCGATGCCGTGATGCCCCGTCGATTAGCAAGTCGGCGATTGGCATCGGGTACTCGTCCTTTGGAGTTGCGGCATTTAAGTTTCGTCAGTCGATACTTCTAAGTTTTCCATTTTTCTTTACTATGTTCGAGAACCATTCGACAAAGCTGGTTGCTCGGATGAACTTTGCTCGATGTAGCCTCTCGATCTCCTCTTTGATTTTTAGCCTCAAGTCTGTCGACACCCTAGGCCTCGGTTGTTGGTGCGGCAAGTACCCGGAAGTCGATGCTCGACCAAGCTTCTAGCCAAACCCGGCATCTCCGACTAGTCCCAGGTCTCGATACTCCTTCAAAAGCTTCTCAGTCTCTTCCGCCTCGAGTCTGCCACTGATATACACAGTCTGGGGGCACTGGTCAGGGCTCAGATCCACCTCAACCAATGGGTCTGCCGTCTCACTTTCTACTTCCTCCCGTGCAACGGCTACTGGCTCGTGGCTAGGTTCCTCGGGCTACTGCGCTTCCATGAGAACACACTGAGACACAGCTGCCTGTGAAGCTAGCCTTTTCTCTGTCATGTACCCTGAACATCTACTTAAAGATGGTGAGTGGTTAGGAGTAGCTTGTGACCATCGATCGGCCTCACATTTCCCTTGGTAGGAAGAACTTCCATAGGTTTCCTGTAGAGACTAAAGGGTGGCAGGACAGAAGGATGGCATTTTTCGTAGATAGAATGAGAATTTGGTGTGGTAGCTAGGCTTAGGCTATTGGCTTGCGCACTAGTCGCTTCTTCCTTGCTTGATGGTCTATCGCCTTCTGCTTGAAGACAAGACTAGTGGAACCAGTTGCCTAAAGCTCTAGTTGGGCTGATGAAAAACGGAGGCGATAATGCCTCAAAGGCCGCGTTTAACGCACGAGAAGCTGGTTTAGCTACAGGTCTTTATCTCTCTTTTTTGGAAGGCGAGCAATACAAGAACCATCGGCACACCGCCTGGTACCAAATCTAAAGAAGTAGCTCTTGACTTGATGAGCGGCAAACAAGACAGATATTCTATGCAATTAGCAGTTGCTACTGCGCATTACTCACGACGTGGATGAGAACCACAACTGTCCCCAACTAGTGGATCGCGGGCTTTTCGGCTTTCCGTTTTGTAATCAATGAAGTCCTGTCATGAAAAGAGGAAGTCTAACCTAATACAGAGACTTCTTGCGCACTTATTGAGTCGCTGCTCAAATTGGTTGTGTGTGGTGTGTGACCTAAACTGCATCAAAACGATCGTTCTAGTTTAATCATCACCATCTGGCTTTTTCTCCTTGTCTTTCCGGTTTACTGATTTGTATTTGACTTTTCTTTCGACTATTCCGTTTAAGTCTTTATCGGTGTCCGGCTTGGGTTCGGGTTTGTCTGCGGTTCGCAATCCTTCTGTTATTCTTTCTTTGTGGTTCTATGTGAAATCGTTAACCTCTTTCCGTCTATGCGTCCGATTCCTTTTCTTTCTTTTTTGCTCAAGGTGTTGATATCTATTATATAGAATGAAAAACTGTTAGCCTGCCATCACACATGAAGTAGCTTGCCGATGTGGCTCTTCACCTATGGATGAAACTGGCCTCATGACCCATTACAAACCATTGGACTTGGAACATGTTGTCACTGGCTACAATTGCTGGTTATCAAGTATCACTGAAACACAGCAGGCTGGGTCAAATTTCAGCCAGTGACATGTCTCATCCGACGGTCACACATTTGCTGATGCTGCATACTCCTGTTTAGCTTTTGAGTACCTCTGCAACCGTTCCCACAATAAGATAAAGAGGGACAGGAAGGAGAGTTAGGCGAGCTTTCAACAGGAGTGCAATAAAGAGTAACAGGGAAAATCCATACTTCATGAACCTAGCTACTGTTACAATCACTGAGACTCGCTACTTGCTTGAAAACAGGGAAGAGGCTGGACGCCCGCTGGGCCATTCCCATCTTTGCTAACCTGGATGCTTTCACTGGCGTTAGGGCTTCCGCTGTCTTTCCTTTCATGGCTTCCACTTTTCCGGGCTTGCGAACAACTCTCAATTGAACCTCTTTCCATGCTTAACAGACCTAATGTTGAATATGTCTCGAAGAGATAGAGTTGTGGAACCCGTTCTCGGGATAATGGAGTACGGGCTGGAGACCCACTGGACGTTAACTGGTGATGGCTTTGGTTTGGATGCATATTGAAAAGGGCAGGAACTGAGGGTAGTTGGACTTGTCGCTGATCCGCTTCTGATACTCGGCACTCGCATCGGTGAAATGACGTAACATAGATAGACCTGGAAATCTATGCTTTCTGGCTTATTGATCCCAGAGTGCCGAAGTGGTCCTCTTTTCTCTCACGCTTCGCCCCGTTTTTGCTGAACCTTTAGTCCCGCATTTCGCGGATCTAGCACGGACTCTCTTACTCGAATACACCACGCTCAGGTAGCACCCCATTTTGGTTTGGCTCCGCTTTTCACTCTGTCCATTCCCCGATCATAGCTCGTCTCCCTGCCAGCTCAGGTCCTTGTCTCTCGTCAACATAATACTCCTCCCGCTTCTGTGGTTCAGCCTCACTGGATCTCGGCAACAGCCGATTTCTCATGGTATAAAGGTGGACTTCCACGGAAGACTCATAGAAGGAAGGGGAGAATGATCGAAGAAGAGAAAGATCGACCCAACGGAACAGAAAGAGAATCTCGACTTTCAAATCGAAAGATTGCACTTGACTAAATGGAAGGATTTCACAGCTCGCTCAATGCGCGTTAAATGCGCTTCTATGTCCTTTTTGAGGGCAATTGGGGAAAGCTCTTAACCGAACTTGTTATTCTTTCCCATGGGATCAACAACAAGGGCAAGCCTTGCCTCTGTTGAATCTCTTCTATCGCTTTCAACTATAGAATTTTTCTTTGAAAATGATACTACATCCTCCGCTTTAGAAAGGGGCTCCGCCCGCCCACTCCGCTTACTCCCAAGACCATGCGAGCAGAGCACATTTCCCAGGTCATCCATGTACATTTGCTTCCGTCGTTCCTGGTCTTTCGCTATTCTCTTAGTTAAGGGATGTTCACTTCTTGCTTTTTCATTAGCGGATCATAGACAACAGCTTATTCTGCGGATGCAGCTTCTCCTCTTTCTTTGCTTGACAACTATCACTACTCTTTAGTGAGCGGATAAATGCAACTTCATGATGCTGATTCATTACTTTCTGTCGATCTTCTTCATACAAGTTGTTCAGAAAGAGATGATTGAAAGCGCTCTGTGGGCGACTTCTCTTTCTTTTCACCTCATGACCTTCGACTCCTTCTCTGGATTCTTCGTTCACTTACGTACGAAATCGATGATTGAAGTTGATATTTGCGTCAGATCGGGTTCTGACTTCTTTCCTACTGAAATAGATGAAAGATATTTGTCAAGCTTAGGCAGATGTTACCCTTTCTATTGTGTACTTCCAATCATGGAAATTTCCTAGTTTTCTTCATAGAGGAATGGCGAAGAAATTCCACTCAAGCGGGAAAGTACTCTCAGTGGGGAAGGTGCTACCTGAGCTGACAGCAGGATCCGAAAAACCATAAGGCGTTCGACGATCAATCGGACCTTCTCACATCAATGCTGTGCCATACATCTTCACATGCTAAAAAAGTAAGCGCAAACAGAAGCTCTCTTCGACGAGGAAGTAGACTGTCAGTCTTGCTTTGACTCTCAGAGGAGGTAAAGTCGGCAATACGGGACGACTTTCATGGCCCAGAACGAGATGAGGTGTAGACCGGTTTTCGAGACGAGACCAGGAGCAGTTGGTGGAGACCCGGATCCCTCAGTCCGAGCAGTGAGGCATTGGTAGTCAACCGGAGTCGACAGCTAAGCTAGAAGAGTGAAGCTTGCAGTTCTCTTTCTCGTGACATTGAGGTGTGACGTAGGCATCATGTTCCATTGTTGGAGTGTGAGATTGTGTCATGCCTTCTGCTCCTAGTGAATGGGAAACTCAGCTTGCCTTCTACTCTGGAACGTCAGTCGGTAAGAAGTGCACTCTTTCTTGCCTGACCTCTGAGTACCAGTGTTTGAGGTAGCGGTAGCGAAGGGATTGCCTCGAGGGCAAGCCCGAGCGAGAGCTCCCAAGCCGAGCCCGTGCTGTTTCAGTAGTGTTGGTAAATATCCTTTCTGCCTTCCTCTTAGACCTTTTGAATAAGACGTACGTACTAGTCACTGACCGAAGGAGAAAGACTAAGACAAAGATTTTATGGTTATGCCATAAAGAAAGACGTGTTTATCGGTCCCCTCGCTACACTCAACCATTAGGGGGAATCGCCATTGATCTTATCTTACGGAATAACATCGACCTTCTTTGATCTCAAAAGAACCTACCCCTAAGTAGTAGTTTCCTATAGATAAGTAGAAGTCCCTAGCAGCAGTCATTCTTTTTTTGCCTTTCTTTCCCGCCATCCCGACCAGTTGGCCATACCGTAGTGTGAGCACCATTATTGGAATTGGAGTATCTCTTTCAACCCGCACATAATGGACAGCGTGGGAATACCTAAAATAGGGGACCGCCTATAGACAGACCACAGGAATCCATACCCTCTCGGAAAGCCGTGAGGTGAGGATAAATACAATGAAAAGGAAAGCGCAGATAACCGGCACGCAAAGAAAGTCAAGCTTAGTTCGAATGAATAGAGAGGAAAGCTATATAGTGAAATTGGTAAGCTAAGTCTCCGGAGTATATGTTTACTATTAGTTCATACCTATTGGCAGTGCTTCTCTTTTCCCTGAAGACGAAAAGACGGGCGTGGGCCAGAACGAGGCGCTTTCTTCGAGACCAAAATCAGTCCCTTTCTCTGTGCTGTACTAGCTCTCTTTCTTTCGCTACCGCAAGCCCCTTCATCACTGCGCTAACGCTTGAGGTCGACGACTTTCTCTCTAATGCCAGAAGAAATCGGTAGATTGGGTAGGACAGTCCGAAGATGAAGTCGGAACATTTGTTCAAGTGGGGTACCTGGATAAGTCAGTTCAGTGGACATATTCCCTGCAAGCACCTTTATCCGTCTTTCTCACTATGACTCTCCGTCAGGAGGCAACGAAGCCAGGAAAGCCAGAGCAGAGTTTGGCATTCTTTCATGTGGATAAAGCAGCATATTAGTTAAAGTCCTTCCATCATAAGTGCAAAGTCTCCTAGATCTGACTTTGTTGCACCTCATAGAGGTTTTGGACTAATCGATCTAAGTGTAGCCTGTTTTCTTTCGATTCATCCAATTGTAGAGAGTGAGTGACGTCTCATACTTCCAATTCCTCTATTGTGGAAAGGAGTTGACCCGCATCAGTCAGAGGGATATATTGACAGACTTATCCCTGGAGTCGATCAGTAGTAGTAGTAGAACCTCTTTTCCCATATAATATGGATTATGCTTCCAGAGAGAACTCTCTCTAACCTAACACAGCAACAAGTCTTGGCTTCGAGTTGAGACTGCTGGATAGGGGTCTGTCAATTGGCTAGACTGGGGAAGAAGGCTGGATGTGTGTCCCCCTCAAGATCACGTCAGTAGCCCTTCCGGAAACAAAAGAAGAGAGCGAGGACAGGGAAATGAACTCTCAGTGCACTCTTTCAACACCATTGCATTGATCAAGAGCTACCTACAACCACTCACACATATGGGCGCGTAGCGCTTCTTGCTTTCGAAACGTTGAGTGTCCTCCTCTTTTGCAAAAGAAGAGTGTGGTGCGTTAACTAGTAGTTCACTACTGATTAAGGATTTGGTACTGACACCTGTCTTACTAACTAGTTGACTTGCTTAGCCTACTGTGTCGCCTTGCCTTCTTTCACTGGTTGTAAGGTAAGGGCATAGAATTTCTTTCTCGATAGAATAGATCAACGGGAAGTCGGATGGATTACCAATAACGGAACAGAACAAGAGAGCACTAAAGTGAGTGCCTTAAGAAGCTAAATCAAGCGTGCGGATAAGGAGATAGCTGCCGGCTCATTCTTGAGTACGGAAGTGGGCATATAAGAAAAACTAGAATAGTTGCCCGGATATCAAGCTCAAGCTCTTTTCCTTTTGCCACGGGAATGGGGAATCAAAAACTCACCTAGCCGACGGTAAGATAACTCGATAACCAAGACTGAGGAAGAGAGCTGCTGACTCTTCTATGTTTGTTTGCTAATGAGATGTCGATCGACTAAAGGAAGAATTGGTGCTTGACAAAGAAGACGCCCGGACCAGAGAAAGCCAAAAGGCGTCATTGAACTCTTTCGAGATTGGATTTTCTGTAAGCTTGGAGGAAGAAAATGAAATACGAACAACCGCGCTGGTCGTAATAGATCGACTTGAATGCGTCTTCTTGCTCCAGCATTCAAGTTCCATTTCAGGGAAGGACGACGTACCATGATACTTTCTGTTTTGTCGAGCCCTGCTTTGGTCTCTGGTTTGATGGTTGTACGTGCTAAAAATCCGGTACATTCCGTTTCGTTTCCCATCCCAGTCTTTCGCGACACTGCTGGTTTACTTCTTTTGTTAGGTCTCGACTTCTCCGCTATGATCTCCCCAGTAGTTCATATAGGAGCTATTGCCGTTTCATTCCTATTCGTGGTTATGATGTTCAATATCAAAATAGCGGAGATTCACGAAGAAGTATTGCGCTATTTACCAGTGAGTGGTATTATTGGACTGATCCTTTGGTGGGAAATGTTCTTCATTTTAGATAATGAAACCATTCCATTACTACCAACCCAAAGAAATACGACCTCTCTGAGATATACGGTTCATGCCGGAAAGGTACGAAGTTGGACTAATTTGGAAACTTTGGGCAATTTACTCTATACCTACTATTCCGTCTGGTTTTTGGTTCCTAGTCTGATTTTATTAGTAGCCATGATTGGGGCTATAGTACTGACTATGCATAGGACTACAAAGGCGAAAAGACAGGATGTATTCCGACGAAATGCGTTGGATTCTAGGAGGACTATAATGAGGAGTACGACAGACCAAATCGACATCTCGCTCACGGCGATAACCGAATCTGAGAAGCCTACAACACAACGCTATATTGTGGTGCTTGGGCTAAGATCATGCGTCAGGTTGTTGACAACGCTATATCTATCATGCTTTTTGAGGAGGCTAAAGTGAACTAAGAGGGCTTTTCCGGGCTTACCTCCTTTTCCTTTTAGAGTCATCAGAGAATGGGAGGTGACAGTACGTCATATGTGAAAGAGCAGCAGGGCCCGGCGGGTCAAACCTCTCCACAACGAAATGTGAGATATAAGCTATCAGAAAGTACCAACAAAGAACAAAGAATAGGCTGATCCTTTCGCTTCGGGATCAGAGGGATCCCCCGTTACTCCACTACTGCCTTCCCCTTATTCATTCTATACTATTTTGTTTGCGGGGGTACCAACAATCCATAGTGTAGAGGGCTGGCTCATCAATCGAGTACTAATATGGGTTAAGAGGTGCCCTTTTTCTCTTAGTCGCTAATAGAGGAGAGCTGCACAATCAATCATTGGAGTGCCCGGGCATATCAACATCCAATTCCGCTGGACTTCAAAGTGACTCTGACTAAGTAAGCGGGTAGCTAAAGTCGAACGAGAGAGATCGGTAAACATAGGGCTTTTGCCGGACGAGAGGACTTGGACACAATTTTCAAGCCCTTCCAGCTTCCAGCAGCTTTTCAAGCTTCGGCAGGGTCTTTTGATCTGTGCGGAGAATGGTGAATTCTTATTACATTGGTTCTTATTAGGTAAAGAAGTAACTGCCTCACCTTGACTTGAATGGAAGGCTCCAGTAATGCCATCCTCTTACGGTCTGTCGCCTTGAGGTTTTCATTTGTACTTTGATCTAGCCCTTTCTAAACTAAGCTCCACAGGTTGTTGGGGTTATCTATCATAAAACACAATCTTTTCCCAGATCTAATCGACGGATCCCGAGGTCAATGGAGCGACACACTCAGTCCCAATTCTGAAAGTCTAACCCTCCTTTGGACCACAAAAAGCTAGCCATGCATTGATTTAGTTCACGGATGGTGGTTTGGGGAACCCAGCAATGTTGAAGTAGATAAGAAGGCAGGGAGCTCAAGACATGTCTCACCAAGCCGCTTTCCAACTTGCAAGGCCAGCTGCGGGTCGTAGTTGCCTTTCGTCGGGCGTCCAAAAGAGATCGGAACACCAAGGTATGAAATAGGATCAGTAGCAGCCTTGATGTGCATCCTTCTAGTCATAAGTCGGCGGAGCTCCATAAGAAAAGGTGGAAGGAAGGAGAGAAAGAAACCACAGATTTCTTGTCTTGCCCAGACATAGAACAAGATAGTTTTATGCATTCTTCCATCCGCTCAGTTGGACTTTTTTCATAGTAAACAATCATCAGCGTACATCAAAGTCTTTAGCACCTCTTCATTCCAAAAAGCGAAAACCAGTGAGAAGCATAAAAGTGAGGCATTTTCTCTGTTCTTTTGAAATATGACCGAGGCAAGAATGAAAAGTGCGGGCTCCAAGGGACATCCTTGCCAACTGTGGACTTTTTCCACTTCCATTGACTAGCGCCGCGAACGCCGGGTTGCATATGCAGCCCTCAATCCAGCGGCACCACTTCCTCGAGAAGCCAAAGGCCAAGAGGACCTCAATGATGAATCTCCACTCAAGCCGATCATAAGCTCCCCCCATGTCGAGCTTCACAGCCATGATCTTTTCTCCACTCTTGGAAGTCGCCATAGTATGGAACGGAAATGAAGATATTGTCTGAGATCTTGCGCCCTTGGACGAAAGCCCCTTCTTCCTTAGAGATGAGTCTGGGGTTTCAATCTATTAGCAAGTCTTCTATGACGTTGCATAAACTAATTGGCCGGAAGGGGTTTTCGGTTTTTGGAATAAGGACAATAAAAGTGGAAGTCCACTGTGGTGGGAGATGACCATTAGCAAAGAAATGAGATAAGGCTAAAAAAATCTCATTTTTGAGAGCATTAGAGCATGACCACATAGACGTTCTTGAGGCTCAAGTCACGAGAAGTTAATAGACGAAACCTCTTATAGATCTCACCTGTAGGGCAGCTTAGGTAACCCCCAGCCATATCCGCTAACGTTGTAGGGACAGCGACAGTCGATTTCCAAGGTTCCGGCTCGCAAACCATCGGAAGATCTTCTTTGATCTTTCTTTAGTTTCTTTTTGCTAGCTCTTCCCGTCAAGCAAGGACCTATAGCAACAAGCATAGCGAAAGAGTAAGACCCCTACAACTCGAACGGAATAACTGAACACATCGAAAGAGCTCCAAGAAAAGATATGAGACGTATAGAACTTTGACCTTTTAGAAAGCACTACTACGGCGTGGGACCTATTCTCTATTCTTTCCCGATCTAACGGTACAATCCAATTCTCCATACCGATACCGAACGTACGAGCTATGCCCGCCAGTCGCCTATCTTGCTTGCTCTCTTCTCTCCCTTGCGTAAGAGCTCCCGAGCAGAAAAGAGAAGAAAAGAAAAGCTATGCAGCAAGCAAAATAAGATAACCATATTCTTATTGAAACACCTTTTGAAGATTTGATACTTATTAACTCGAATGTATTAAAACAAAACGAAAGAAAGACATGCGAAAAGGGAGCACGGGAAAGAGGGCCAGATCGTCAGTATTATACCAAACCCATACTATCGGGATATAAACCTAAACGGGCCACCAGGGAGTCCAGCTGGAATAACGCGAATCCATTCATGACTCATACGACCATTGGAGACACTTTTCTTCCTCTGCGCTTCGAAATTGATGGAAAGGTGAAACCGAAACCTTGCTTCATTTCCTACTCCGGTAGAAGAAACTGAAGTCATTCTTTCCTTACTCAATGGAATTAGTGATTGATTCTGCCCAAATGCTTGATTTTCTCCTCTTTATTCTTTACCTCAATCGCCTCATTTGAAACCTCAGGTTTTGTATGGTTGACCGCTAAGACCTCATTGAGTTCTTCCCTACCATTGGGATCCACTACTTTCTTAGTCACTTTACTCCGTATGAACATAAAGTCCCAAAGTATGGAATCCCAGAAACAGGCTGGCCCAACAACAATGAGATATGATAGCTTCTTTATGGTCTAACATTCTTGCTAATACATTATCCTCATTCTGTTCCGGATTAGAATCTCTAATGAAGAATATAGCTCCATGAGCAAAGGCTCCCGTCATGATGAATCATTGGTGATGAGTATATAACGCAGCTTGAGTAGTAAAGTCTTGTGCTATGAATGCATAAGCAGGCAAAGAGTACATGTGTTGAGCTACTAAAGAAGTAATAACCCTTTCAAATTCATCGAATTGTTGATTGTGTCATAAAGGCCCTTATGCCCACGTCCTAATCGACCCCCACTTCATTCGATCCCAAACGTATGCTATTTCACCTATAGCCGACGGTCCAACTATATATACTATGTGCTAACGACCACTCGCACGACTTGTTAGAACGAAAGCCACGAGGTATGACTAAAAGGTAGGGTATGACTGACGGGTTGGGTATGACATCTGCCTTCGCCACTTCATTCGTCCAGTCCCGTCGACTCCAGGCGTCAGAGGGCCCAGCTCCAAGTCGAAAGGTTACATACCGCGGCAGGTTCAAATAGTTGTTGGCATCGGGCAATACATCTGGTCTCCTACAGGGTCAAATTGGATGTTGACGGGGTGCTTTAAGTTTAGTACCAGTTTCGTTGCTCGGGAAAAGCGTCCTTGCACGGCTCCTTTTTTTCGAGCCCTGCTTCTCCCTTCCCCCATGAAAGGATCGGGCGCTTGGCAATCTTGAATGAATATTTCCTTGAAGAGGAATATCTCAGACCACACGCCTATCCTCATCTCTCTTGAGGAAGCTCAGTCTAATTCTCCTAAACCATTCCCTTTCTTTAATGCTTGGAAAACTCACCCTTCTTCAGGTTGTTGAGGAAGCTTGGAGAATACAGGTTCATGGCACCCCCTTCTCTTCTTGCTTGAGAAAGAAAGATTAAAGAGAAGACTTGGAATCATCAGACCGCTCAACACTTGGTGAACTCCTGTCGCGATGAATGTCTCTTAAAAATAACATCCAACTTCATCTTCAACGTGAAATAAAAGCTATTGTTTTATCAGAGAACAATTAGCAGATTTGGATTTTCCATTATTTATTATAGATAATGAATTTGTAGAATGGAAGGAATTAGGAGACGAGGAGGCAATTGGAACTGGAAATGAATGGGAAGATAGAGAAATTCGAAGAAGAACTACGCTTAGTAATGTGTCAGGATAAATTGGTACAAGAAGCAGTAGATACACTTCTTGATAATGGGATCCGTGGACAACCGATGAAAGATGGTCATAATAAAGTTTACAAGTCTGGCAAAGAGGGAAGATTTCGTGAGACTCTGCTTGGCAAACGGGTCGATTATTCGGGGCGTTCCGTCGGTCCTTCGCTTTCATTACATCAATGTGGATTACCTCGCTCCCATAGCAATAGAGCTTTTCCAAACATTTGGAATTCGTTCTTTACTTCGGATTGCTAAAAGTCAAATTCGGGAAAAAGAACCCAACCTGGGAAATACTTCAAGAAGTTATGCGGGGTTATTGTTGAATAGAGCACCGACCTTGCATAGATTGGGTATACAGGCCTTCCAACCGGAGGAGCGTGCTATTTGTTTACACCCATTAGTTTGTAGAGGCTTCAATGCAGACTTTGATGGGGATCAAATGGCTGTTCATGTACCTTTCTCTTTGGAAGCTCAAGCGGAGGCTCGTTTACTTATGTTTTCTCATATGAATCTCTTGTCTCCAGCTATTGGAGATCCCATTTCCTCAAGATATGCTTATTGGACTCTATGTATTAACGATTGGGAATCGTCGAGGTATTTGTGGAAATAGGTATAATACATATAATTGCAGAAATTCTCAAAACAAAATAGTTAACAATAATAAGAATAAGTATAAGTATATGAAAGCGACGTATTGTTGTAGTTCCTATGATGCACTTGGAGCTTATCGGCAAAAACGAATCGATTTAGATAGTACTTTGTGGCTCCGGGGGCGACTAGATCAACGTGTCATTGGCTCAAGAGAAGTTCCTATCGAAATTCCATATTATATTCATCTTTTGGTACTTATAAATCTCTTTATAGGATCGTAAGAAGTGTAAAAAAAGACATTCGTTGTATATACATTCGAACCACCATTGGTCATATTTCTTTTTATCGAGAAATGGAAGAAGCTTTACAGGGGTTTTCTCGGGCCTACTCATACGCTATCTAAACTAAGAAAGACGATTAGTTGATATCCGTGTCTGGGAATTCGGTTCTCTCCAGTTTCGCCGGTATCAGAATTCCCGAATTTCTGCGTGAATTAAGATTAAGGGAAGGAAGTTTTCGAATCATTGACTCAGGTCCATTGTGGAATCCTATTAAGCATAATATGGGGGTATTTATGACAGAACGGGCTGATCTGGTCTTTCACAATAAAGTGATAGATGGAACTGCTATGAAACAACTTATTAGCAGATTAATAGATCATTTCGGAATGGCATATACATCACATATCCTGGATCAATCGAAGACTCTGGGTTTTCAGCAAGCCACTGCTATGTCTATTTCATTAGGAATTGATGATCTTTTAACAAGACACTGAACAGGAAAAAGACTATCATTATGCGAACGTACACGCGGTAGAAAAATGACGTCAATCCAGGTATGCTACAAGTTCATATTTGAGACAAGAAATTCATCCGTCTTTTCGGACCTTCTAATCCAGTCCATTTAATGTCCTTTTCGGGAGCTCGAGGAAATGTATCTCAGGTACACCAATTGGTGGGTATGAGAGGATTAATGTCGGATCCTCAAGGACAAATGATTGCTTTACCCATTCAAAGCAATCTACGCGAGGGACTTTCTTTGACGGAATATATAATTTCTTGCTACGGAGCCCGCAAAGGCGTTGGAGATACTGCTGTACGAACATCAGATGCTGGATACCTCACACGTAGACTTGTTGAAGTAGTTCAACACATTATTGTACGTAGAACAGATTGTGGTACTTACTATCTTTTCGTGAGTCCTCGAAATCCTGACGTTTTGTCCAAAGGTCGTGTATTAGCGGGTCCACGATGCATTGCCGTTCGAAAGAAAGAGGTTGGGATTGGACTTGTCAATCGCTTGAGAATTTTCCGAGCACGACCGATATATATTCGAACCTTGTAAAAGTACATCTTGGATCTGTCAATTGGTCGGAGTCCCGCTCATGGCGATCTGGTTGAATTGGGAGAAGCCGTAGGTATTATTGCGGGTCAGGGAACCAGGGACTCAACTAACATTAATAACTTTTCATACCGGTGGAGTATTTACAGGCGGTACTGCTGAACATGTGCGAGTTCCTTGACGTGGAAAAAGAAAATGAAATGAGGATTTGGTTCATCCCACACTCATGGACATCCTGCTTTTTTATGTGGGTCGGGATATGTTAAATAATGTGAATATTCGGTTTGATTATAGTGAAAAATGGTCAATATGTGGAATCAGAACAAGTGATTGCCGAGAGGGGTTTGAATTTTAAAGAGAAAACACCACCTCGTCATCTAATGCAGTTGTTGCAGGACTTTTTCTCTTTGCAGTTGCCCTTGTTGATACCGTTTTTACACCATCGATGATTATGACCTGTCATTAGGTACCGCATCAGTGTATGCATGTGTTCTTTTTGATCCTTTCTTCCTTGTTCGCAACAACTTCTAAACTTCCGCTTTTGTCTTCCTCCTTAGATAAAGTTATGCTTGTTGATACCCGTTGTGAAGGTAGGGTTTGGATTTGAGGATTGGTGATAGAGACCTGGTGGCTGATTTGTATGTTCTTCAGATGCAAGACTATTTTGTAATCCTGGGAATGGATTGGCTAGCCCCTCACTATGCTACTGTTGATTGCCGCCAGAAGGGAGTGGATTTCATTCTTCCTTCCGAGCGGTAGTAGTACTGGTCTTCCTTTCCTTTGCGGGTGGGTTCTGCAGTGCAAGGAAAGAAGCTTCTCAGGAGTGGGTGTGCAGGATTTTTGGCGACTGTTGTTGATGTGGAGCTAAAGGACCAAGTACCTGATGCTATCCCTGTTGTGAGAGAGTACCCAGATGTCTTCCAGGTCTTCCACCAGACATAGAGATTGAGTTTTCCATTTCTTTGGTTCCCGGCACTAGTCCTATTTCTAAAGCTCCATATCGAATGGCTCCAGCTGAATTGAAGGATCAACTCCAAGAGCTTCTTTCTAAGCCTTTCATTAGACCCTCGAGTTTAGTTTGTTCAAAAGATGGAACCTTAAGATTGTGTATTGATTACAGGGAATTTGCTAAGGTTTTAGTGAAGAACAGATACCGCCGGATTGCTGATTTCTTTGATCAAGGTGCCCAAGTCTTTTCGAAGATTGATCTTGGTTCTGGCTACCAGAAGTGGAAGATTCAGTGGGCCAAAGACTGCTTTTCGCACTCGGTATGGACATTATGAGTTATTGGTGATGCCTTTTGCTTTGACTAATGCCCCCAACTCTCATAGCAGTTGCAGTCACCGTATGCTGTCGAAGTGTTGTATAGAGGGTCTTTTTAAGGTTATAATTATTATGAACAGGGTAAAGGACCGCCTTATTGCCAACAAGAGGTGTAGTTTTCTATGCTGCTTATTAGATCAGGTAGGCCAGCTTGTGGGAATTCTCTTTCTTTCTTTCATACCGCTCCATTCCTCTGATTCCCCGTACCAATAGTCTGCATACTCAATAACTGCTTGTCTTTCCGGGTTCAAGTGAGAGAGTGCTGCGGTAGTGTGAGTATCCAACCCCTTTTTTCTTGAAACCATCCCATCTCCTCTGAGCGGTTCAGTCTTTCCCCCTTCCAACCGCATTTATGGAAGGATACATGCAGTGGTTGTCCCTGGGGAATTTCGTTTATCAGTCCCTTTCCTAAGCCCTTTTCTTCTTTCTTAAGGTAAAGTCACTTCGTCCCAGTCTTCCTCTAAGTCTTAAGCCCGCATAAAAAGTCCAATTACTGTAGTCATTTCACTGCCCTTATAGATCCCTTACTTCTTCTCAATCTGCTTAATAATAAGACTATTT
>RXID01019392.1:0-22498 GCA_005019695.1 Trichopus zeylanicus subsp. travancoricus | reverse complement strand
AAAAATTTAGCAAAAATTTCATTTCAACTCTAAAAAATTTTAACTCCTCATCCTCCACTCTTTCTCTCAAATTTTTTAATAAATCCTCCACAAAATTGTAAATTACAGGTTTTAATATATGTATATTTAAAATAAATAGACCACTCGAATATTTTTATTTGTAAATAAATCCAAACTGTATCGTTTTTCAAATAAATTTTTGCAAAAAAGTCCTTGAAGGTTTTCAAACTTTATGGCAAATAAACCCTCCATAAAATTTTAAATTATAAGTTTAATATTGATGAATTTATAATTAGACCCCTCTAATTGTTTTATTTATTAGTCGGTCCAAATTTTATTATTTTTTAAATAAAATTTTATAAAAAGGACGTTGAAGGTTTTAAAACTTTATAGAGGGCTTATATTTATAAATAAACCCTCAATAAAATCTTACATTGAAATTTTAATATTTATATATTTACAAATATCTCGCTCAAATATTTTTATTTATACATAAGTCCAAATTTTTTTATTTTCTAAATAAAATTTTAGAAAAAGGATCTCGAAAATTTTAAAACTTAAAATTTTGTATTATAATTTAATATTTATACATTTATAAATAGATTCTTCGAATATTTTTACTTATAAATAAATCTAAATTTTATTATTTTTTAAATAAAATTTTACAAAAAAGACCTTGTTCGAATAAAATTTTATAAAAAAGACCTCGGAAATTTTAAATTACGAGTTTAATATCCGCATATTCATAAATAATTTTTTAAATATTTTTATTAATAAATAAGTCTAAATTTTATCCGTTTTAAAGTTTCCTATCATAAAATTTGCTGATCATTATTTTGGGCTGCGAATCAAAAAAGGCCGTGATTTTCGGCTGATGGCGGTGGTCGAAGATCTAAACTGAGGAGCACACGGACGGGGACGGGCAGAACCCCTGTTCCTCTCGACGCTCTTCCTCTCTTCTTCGCTCTCGACGCTCTTCCTCTCTGCTTCCTCATCCATTTTCTGGCAGGCATGGACAAGTTCAACGCGGTAGCAGCCGAGCAACTCAAAGATCTTGCCGAAAAGAGGTTTCTGGTCCACGACCTTCGAGCTGCAAGGACAATGGCCCTCAAGGCCCAGGACCTCTTTCCTGCCCTCCCCGGCATCTCGCAGATCCTCGCTGCCTACGACGTCCACATCGCTGCCGCCTCCAGCGACTGGCACTCGGTTCTTGGCGTGGCACGGGACGCCGATCTGGCCGAGATCAAGAAGCAGCATAGGAGGATGCGCTTCCTGACCCACCCGGACAAGAACCCTTCTGCTGCGGCTGCCGACGCGTTCAAGATCGTCACCAAGGCTTGGGAGGTTCTCCAAGAACAGCAGAGCACAGGCGCCGGAAGGCCACAGCCTTCGAGCCGAAAGCGAGGCCGCACCGACGAAGCTCCGGATGTGAAACCTTCAAAACCGGATGCCAAGGCTTCCCCTGCTGCAGCGCCTTCCCCTGCTTCAAGCCGGAAGAAGATTTATGTGAATCTTTCCGATGCCTTGAGCAGTGAGCAGCCTTATGTGAGGGTTGTTGTCAGCTTGAGCGGGAAACATCAATCGGTGAGGGTTTCCTATGCTCCAAGCCAGAAGAAGGCAAGAACCTGCTGATGTAAAACTATACCCACAAACTCTACCGGGGATTTGCCCGTCACCGTCTCTGCGATGATGAGGCCCCCGGGGCGGTGTTTAGGGTTTGGAGGTTCTCTGATGTAAAACTACAATCACAAACTCAAAGTGCCTTAGCTGGGGATTTACCCGTCATCTCTGTGATGACGAGGCCCCGGGGGAGGTGTTTAGGGTTTGGAGGTTCCGAGATATTTGATGGTTGTTCTTTGTATGACAAACACATCGTACTCATGCGTTGTAAACGCTGAATTGCATTATTTCAGGGAATTATGAAAATTAATTCCTTTTTTCTCTCAAAAAGATTCGCCGTGAGTTTGTCTTTTTTGAAGTATTACCGTATACCACATTATGTGTTGCGTCGAAACAATGAATATTTGGATACAAAAGCACTGCTATCTAGAAACTGAGTCATCCTCCTCGTTCGTGGTTCTAATTTTGAAACAGGCAAAGCCGTGTACAAGTAAGAAAATACATGTTGTTTCCGGTCCCTGGGCCATGTGCTTTGGTTGATGCTCTTTCTGCATCCCGATTGCCCGCTAGTGAATCCACTTTGGACGACACTTTTAAAGTGACCATCAACTACTATGGCTTTTCTTTTTTTCTTTTTTTTTTTTTGGGCAAAGTACTGTGAAAAGTTGATTTGGTATTTTCTTCTCTTGATCTTGCTTTAATAAAACTAATCAAGCAGTTGGGTTTCTTCCTTGGCACGGTGGATTGAGAAGAGAGAGACTTGCAATTGCTTCCATTGAGAATGCAACACATACATATTTGTTGAATCAAGGTAAGAGAGAGAGAGAGAGAGAGAAAAGCTCTGGAGTACCATGTTGTTGAGTTTTCTGTTATTATGGCTAGTGTGAGTCGGGGTGATGTTGCCATTCTTATTTCACTTTCTTCTGTTGCCTCCTGCTGTGATTAAGAGTTTGCGAATCCACTATAAGACGATAAACATTCTCGTCTCATTTTGATTAGCTTCACATTAGTAACAAGTCAAAGGACACCCTTTTCTTTTAAAATTAACAAATTATATATAATTTTTTTAAATTTTATTAAATTATTTTTTTTCTCCAAATTAAAAAATTATACATATATTTGAATTGTTTGGTATGTTGCATGGATTCCAAAGCCCTGTGATTGAGGAAACTAGAGAAATCGAAAGTCCAAATCCCTAATTTCGGTGTTTGATTCGATTCCGAAATCCGAAATGGAAGAAATCGGAGAATTTCTATTCTTTTTCAACTCCGGTTTTGAATTTCGAAAATTTTGGGAAGAAGTCATCCGATTCCGGGGAATTACGGTGGAGCCCACGAATTAAATGATGGATTTATATAATATTTATTCCATTTTTTGAAACATTTTTTAAAATTAATTTACTTGTTTCAATTTTAAAATATTTATTGGACTAAAAATAAATTTTTTAGAAGGATTATAAATTTAAGTTTGTCGAATTATTTAACTTGTTAGCTAAAATATAATAAACAAATCTTGCATTAATTTTATTATATTTATATAATTCTCCCTTTATGGGCCATTTTAATAATTATATTAATTTTTGAAATAATAAATTATATTTCTAAGAAAAATATGTAATTTTCGTTTATCAAATTACTTAACAAGAAAGAAATATATTAAAGAAATCCTCAATTAATTGTATCATAATTATAGAATTCTTTATTTTGGGTCATTTTAAATTTTATATTAATTTTTTAACATTTTCTAATATTAATATATTATATTACTCTATTTACTGATAAATAAAGTATTTATTTTTAGAAATTGGTATACATGTTATGTTTGTAAATTGTATTTATATTTTTTTTGTATTTTGTACTAAATTTAATATATATGTATTTTTATTTTATTAAATTATTTAATAAAAAATATATTTAGATAAATCCTGATTTTTAAATTTTTATTATTTGTTTTCTTAGCCGAGTCAATTATTCTGTATATTATTCCGTTATGATGAGGGTAGAGTTGTTGCCTATTGAGTATCTCGGCATACTCATGTAGTATTGTTTATTTATCTTTAGGTGTCGGAGTCGATACTTAAGCAGTATTAGAGAATATCAACGAGGGCTAGGAGAATTGCTTATCATAGGTTTATCTTTGAACTAGATTGTGGGTTATAATAACGACTATTCATATTTGAATTATTAGCTTTGTTGGGTTATGTTTGTTTAATCTTATTCTATTTCTGTCAAAAATTTCTATATTTGCATGCTCCTTTTTATTCGCGCTGTTATCATGGCTAGATGGTGTTGTCATGTTTTGTTACTGGCCCGTTGATGGATGGTAATGGGGTGTGATAATTTTTGTGGTATTAGATTCGAGTTTAAGGATTGACGGAAATAGGAGAATCTTAATTATATGCTCCGGATTTTATCAATTTCGGTGCAACTTAATATGCGGATATGATTTTTCTCCTCCTATGATTATCATGGGAAGGGGACGTAGATAATGTAAGGGACATGTGGCTTATGGTGGACGAGCTTAACGAGGAGATCGTGGCTAGCCTACCCCAGCTTAGCTAGCAAAAATTCTAGATCTAACAATATTTCATATCCGCCAAAGGTTGCAAGCGCACCAGAGACTCCCTAGACTCGGGAGATCGCAGCAGCATAGGGTAGGGCCTTGCTTAGAGCCATCGTGTAGTTACTCCAACAAATGGACTTAGCCGCTAATAATGTCGGTGCCAATGCAAAGCTCGCACAAATTCATGAATTCGGCACTGGTACCATTTGGAGGAAAAATCAGTGCCATTATAGTAGATAATTAGCTCCACAAGATTGAAAAGACATTCCAAATCGTGGACTGTAACGATAAAAAAAAAGTTAGCTTTATTAGCTATTGGTTGGAAGGCGATGCAGAAGCGTGGTGGAACACCACCTATTGCGCCTTGGGGGTGATGCGAAGATCACTTCGGGACAGTTCGGGGAGGCTTTTCTGAAGTGGTATTTTCTAGAGTCGGCTCGGGCAGACATGCAACAGGAGCTACTCGGCCGGAAACAAGCAGGTCAAGCTGTTGCCGAGTATGAGACAGAGTTTGAGCGTTTTGCTAGATTTGCGCTAGAGTTCGCGACTATAGATGTTCAAAGGGTGACATTATTTATGAAGGGTTTGAGGCCTGCGATCCGTGAAAATGTGGAAATATTTGAGCTGAAATCTTTGCCGTAGTACCGAACAAGGCTTTGTGAGCGGATATCAAGCGAATTAGGAGAATAATCACTTGCAAAAAAAAAGGTTGTGTTTATGAAATGCCTCTTTTTGAAATGAGATTAAATATGTATTTGAAGATAACCGATTTCATGTCCAAATGTGATATCTAGTTGATTTATATATTTTTTGTACATGCTGTATTTTCGACCACTGCTATATCGCAGCGCTCTCAAATATCTCGAATTTTTTTTTCTAAAATTTCAACCAAGTTGAGGTTGGTCTCGAGCAGATTAGTGGACGTTGACTTTAATTTCCGATCGAAAATCTAAAACTTGAGATTCATCCTCATAAGAAAAATA
This sequence comes from Trichopus zeylanicus subsp. travancoricus, assembly GCA_005019695.1. NCBI lineage: Eukaryota > Viridiplantae > Streptophyta > Magnoliopsida > Dioscoreales > Dioscoreaceae > Trichopus > Trichopus zeylanicus. The sequence continues at coordinate 17,333 of RXID01019392.1, read as the reverse complement.
AGAATTAAAAAATGAGTCTGTTAAAAGCGAGAAAATCATCAAAATAATAATAATAATAAATATAACATCAAATACCCCAACAACTTAATCAATAATTGATGAATGGTGCTTTGGATTCCAAGGAAAATTATTTTAGCAAAGATAAGAAGAGAGATAGAAGAAGATTAAAATAGTTAGAGTCAAAGTGCTGAAGAGTTGAGAAGTTGAACCTTAAATTGAAGATCGGAGATTTAAGAGAGTACGAAAATAATCTATAATCTTAAAAAGCAAGATAATATGAGAGTATTTATAAAAATTTTGCAGTCAAAGGAAATATCTAAATAACATTTCAAAAATAGTCGTTACGGGGGATATTTTTGAAAAGTTTTGAAAAGGTACTTTTGATTTTTTTTCTTTTCAAAATTGTTTACACTTTGTTATTATTTATAATTTATTTTCAAATAGAAAATGTAACAATTATTAAAATTAAATTTATATAATTTATTATTTTAAACTGAAATTTGAAAAAGAAAGTTTTTACGTACAACTCCCCAAGATTTATTCTATTTACAAGAAACTCTCTACGATTGTACTATTTACCTACAATCTCTAATTGTCATTTAATTAAAAAATTTAGCAAAAATTTCATTTCAACTCTAAAAAATTTTAACTCCTCATCCTCCACTCTTACTCTCAAATTTTTTAATAAATCCTCCACAAAATTGTAAATTACAGGTTTTAATATCTGTATATTTAAAACAAATAGACCACTCGAATATTTTTATCTGTAAATAAGTCCAAACTTTATCGTTTTTCAAATAAATTTTTGCAAAAAAGACCTTGAAGGTTTTCAAACTTTATGGCAAATAAACCCTCCATAAAATTTTAAATTATAAGTTTAATATTTATGAATTTATAATTAGACCCCTCTAATTGTTTTATTTATTAGTCGGTCCAAATTTTATTATTTTTTAAATAAAATTTTATAAAAAGGACGTTGAAGGTTTTAAAACTTTATAGAGGGCTTATATTTACAAATAAACCCTCCATAAAATCTTACATTGAAATTTTAATATTTATATATTTACAAATATCTCGCTCAAATATTTTTATTTATACATAAGTCCAAATTTTTTTATTTTCTAAATAAAATTTTAGAAAAAGGATCTCGAAAATTTTAAAACTTAAAATTTTGTATTATAATTTAATATTTATACATTTATAAATAGATTCCTCGAATATTTTTACTTATAAATAAATCTAAATTTTATTATTTTTTAAATAAAATTTTACAAAAAAGACCTTGTTCGAATAAAATTTTATAAAAAAGACCTCGGAAATTTTAAATTACGAGTTTAATATCCGCATATTCATAAATAAATTTTTAAATATTTTTATTAATAAATAAGTCTAAATTTTATCCGTTTTAAAGTTTCCTATCATAAAATTTGCTGATCATTATTTTGGGCTGCGAATCAAAAAAGGCCGTGATTTTCGGCTGATGGCGGTGGTCGAAGATCTAAACTGAGGAGCACACAGACGGGGACGGGCAGAACCCCTGTTCCTCTCGACGCTCTTCCTCTCTGCTTCCTCATCCATTTTCTGGCAGGCATGGACAAGTTCAACGCGGTAGCAGCCGAGCAACTCAAAGATCTTGCCGAAAAGAGGTTTCTGGTCCGCGACCTTCGAGCTGCAAGGACAATGGCTCTCAAGGCCCAGGACCTCTTTCCTGCCCTCCCCGGCATCTCGCAGATCCTCGCTGCCTACGACGTCCACATCGCTGCCGCCTCCAGCGACTGGCACTCGGTTCTTGGCGTTGCACGGGACGCCGATCTGGCCGAGATCAAGAAGCAGCATAGGAGGATGCGCTTCCTGACCCACCCGGACAAGAACCCTTCTGCTGCGGCTGCCGACGCGTTCAAGATCGTCACCAAGGCTTGGGAGGTTCTCCAAGAACAGCAGAGCACAGGCGCCGGAAGGCCACAGCCTTCGAGCCGAAAGCGAGGCCGCACCGACGAAGCTCCGGATGTGAAACCTTCAAAACCGGATGCCAAGGCTTCCCCTGCTGCAGCGCCTTCCCCTGCTTCAAGCCGGAAGAAGATTTATGTGAATCTTTCCGATGCCTTGAGCAGTGAGCAGCCTTATGTGAGGGTTGTTGTCAGCTTGAGCGGGAAACATCAATCGGTGAGGGTTTCCTATGCTCCAAGCCAGAAGAAGGCAAGAACCTGCTGATGTAAAACTATACCCACAAACTCTACCGGGGATTTGCCCGTCACCGTCTCTGCGATGATGAGGCCCCCGGGGCGGTGTTTAGGGTTTGGAGGTTCTCTGATGTAAAACTACAATCACAAACTCAAAGTGCCTTAGCTGGGGATTTACCCGTCATCTCTGTGATGACGAGGCCCCGGGGGAGGTGTTTAGGGTTTGGAGGTTCCGAGATATTTGATGGTTGTTCTTTGTATGACAAACACATCGTACTCATGCGTTGTAAACGCTGAATTGCATTATTTCAGGGAATTATGAAAATTAATTCCTTTTTTCTCTCAAAAAGATTCGCCGTGAGTTTGTCTTTTTTGAAGTATTACCGTATACCACATTATGTGTTGCGTCGAAACAATGAATATTTGGATACAAAAGCACTGCTATCTAGAAACTGAGTCATCCTCCTCGTTCGTGGTTCTAATTTTGAAACAGGCAAAGCCGTGTACAAGTAAGAAAATACATGTTGTTTCCGGTCCCTGGGCCATGTGCTTTGGTTGATGCTCTTTCTGCATCCCGATTGCCCGCTAGTGAATCCACTTTGGACGACACTTTTAAAGTGACCATCAACTACTATGGCTTTTCTTTTTTTCTTTTTTTTTTTTTGGGCAAAGTACTGTGAAAAGTTGATTTGGTATTTTCTTCTCTTGATCTTGCTTTAATAAAACTAATCAAGCAGTTGGGTTTCTTCCTTGGCACGGTGGATTGAGAAGAGAGAGACTTGCAATTGCTTCCATTGAGAATGCAACACATACATATTTGTTGAATCAAGGTAAAGAGAGAGAGAGAGAGAGAGAAAAGCTCTGGAGTACCATGTTGTTGAGTTTTCTGTTATTATGGCTAGTGTGAGTCGGGGTGATGTTGCCATTCTTATTTCACTTTCTTCTGTTGCCTCCTGCTGTGATTAAGAGTTTGCGAATCCACTATAAGACGATAAACATTCTCGTCTCATTTTGATTAGCTTCACATTAGTAACAAGTCAAAGGACACCCTTTTCTTTTAAAATTAACAAATTATATATAATTTTTTTAAATTTTATTAAATTATTTTTTTTCTCCAAATTAAAAAATTATACATATATTTGAATTGTTTGGTATGTTGCATGGATTCCAAAGCCCTGTGATTGAGGAAACTAGAGAAATCGAAAGTCCAAATCCCTAATTTCGGTGTTTGATTCGATTCCGAAATCCGAAATTGAAGAAATCGGAGAATTTCTATTCCTTTTCAACTCCGGTTTTGAATTTCGAAAGTTTTGGGAAGAAGTCATCCGATTCCAGGGAATTACGGTGGAGCCCACGAATTAGATGATGGATTTATATAATATTTATTCCATTTTTTGATAAATTTTTTAAAATTAATTTACTTGTTTCAATTTTAAAATATTTATTGGACTAAAAATAAATTTTTTAAAAGGATTATAAATTTAAGTTTGTCGAATTATTTAACTTGTTAGCTAAAATATAATAAACAAATCTTGCATTAATTTTATTGTATTTATATAATTCTCCCTTTATGGGCCATTTTAATAATTATATTAATTTTTGAAATAATAAATTATATTTCTAAGAAAAATATGTAATTTTCGTTTATCAAATTACTTAACAAGAAAAAAATATATTAAAGAAATCCTCAATTAATTGTATCATAATTATAGAATTCTTTATTTTGGGTCATTTTAAATTTTATATTAATTTTTTAACATTTTCTAATATTAATATATTATATTACTCTATTTACTGATAAATAAAGTATTTATTTTTGGAAATTGGTATACATGTTATGTTTGTAAATTGTATTTATATTTTTTTTGTATTTTGTACTAAATTTAATATATATGTATTTTTATTTTATTAAATTATTTAATAAAAAATATATTTAGATAAATCCTGATTTTTAAATTTTTATTATTTGTTTTCTTAGCCGAGTCAATCATTCTGTATATTATTCCGTTATGATGAGGGTAGAGTTGTTGCCTATTGAGTATCTCGGCATACTCATGTAGTATTGTTTATTTATCTTTAGGTGTCGGAGTCGATACTTAAGCAGTATTAGGGAATAGCAACGAGGGATAGGAGGATTGCTTATCATAGGTTTATCTTTGAACTAGATTGTGGGTTATAATAATGACTATTCATATTTGAATTATTAGCTTTGTTGGGTTATGTTTGTTTAATCTTATTCTAGTTCTGTCAAAAATTTCTATATTTGCATGCTCCTTTTTATTGGCGCTGTTATCATGGCTAGATGATGTTGTCATGTTTTGTTACTGGCCCGTTGATGGATGGTAATGGGGTGTGATAATTTTTGTGGTATTAGATTCGAGTTTAAGGATTGACGGAAATAGGAGAATCTTAATTATATGCTCCGCATTTTATCAATTTCGGTGCAACTTAATATGCGGATATGATTTTTCTCCTCCTATGATTATCATGGCAAGGGGACGTAGATAATGTAAGGGACATGTGGCTTATGGTGGACGAGCTTAACGAGGAGATCGTGGCTAGCCTACCCCAGCTTAGCTAGCAAAAATTCTAGATCTAACAATATTTCATATCCGCCAAAGGTTGCAAGCGCACCAGAGACTCCCTAGACTCGGGAGATCGCAGCAGCATAGGGTAGGGCCTTGCTTAGAGCCATCGTGTAGTTACTCCAACAAATGGACTTAGCCGCTAATAATGTCGGTGCCAATGCAAAGCTCGCACAAATTCATGAATTCGGCACTGGTACCATTTGGAGGAAAAACCAGTGCCATTATAGTAGATAATTAGCTCCACAAGATTGGAAAGACATTCCAAATCGTGGACTGTAACGATCAAAAAAAAGTTAGCTTTATTAGCTATTGGTTGGAAGGCGATGCAGAAGCGTGGTGGAACACCACCTATTGCGCCTTGGGGGTGATGCGAAGATCACTTCGGGACAGTTCGGGGAGGCTTTTCTGAAGTGGTATTTTCTAGAGTCGGCTCGGGCAGACATGCAACAGGAGCTACTCGGCCGGAAACAAGCAGGTCAAGCTGTTGCTGAGTATGAGACAGAGTTTGAGCGTTTTGCTAGATTTGCGCTAGAGTTCGCGACTATAGATGTTCAAAGGGTGACATTATTTATGAAGGGTTTGAGGCCTGCGATCCGTGAAAATGTGGAAATATTTGAGCTGAAAATCTTTGCCGTAGTACCGAACAAGGCTTTGTGAGCGGATATCAAGCGAACTAGGAGAATAATCACTTGCAAAAAAAAAGGTTGTGTTTATGAAATGCTCTTTTTGAAATGAGATTAAATATGTATTTGAAGATAACCGATTTCATGTCCAAATGTGATATCTAGTTGATTTATATATTTTTTGTACATGCTGTATTTTCGACCACTGCTATATCGCAGCGCTCTCAAATATCTCGAATTTTTTTTTCTAAAATTTCAACCAAGTTCAGGTTGGTCTCGAGCAGATTAGTGGACGTTGACTTTAATTTCCGATCGAAAATCTAAAACTTGATATTCATCCTCATAAGAAAAATAAGAATTAAAAAATGAGTCTGTTAAAATCGAGAAAATCATCAAAATAATAATAATAATAAATATAACATCAAATACCCCAACAACTTAATCAATAATTGATTAATGGTGCTTTGGATTCCAAGGAAAATTATTTTAGCAAAGATAAGAAGAGAGATAGAAGAAGATTAAAATAGTTAGAGTCAAAGTGCTGAAGAGTTGAGAAGTTGAACCTTAAATTGAAGATCGGAGATTTAAGAGAGTACGAAAAGAATCTATAATCTTAAAAAGGAAGATAATATGAGAGTATTTATAAAAATTTTGCAGTCAAAGGAAATATCTAAATAACATTCAAAAATAGTCGTTACGGGGGATATTTTTGAAAAGTTTTGAAAAAGTACTTTTGATTTTTTTCTTTTCAAAATTGTTTACACTTTGTTATTATTTATAATTTATTTTTGAATAGAAATCTAGATAAGGATTAAGTCCACTAAATAACTTCCTATTATAATTAAGAGTCCCCATAAAATCCAGATTCGAGACACAATTAAGCCAACAATCTCTACCTTAGTTCGAATTATCTTATTCTCTGAATTTGAATCTTCGATAGATGTCTTTGCCATTACCTCATGAGACAGGATCAACGACCTTAAACATTGATCAAGTCCAAACTAAGCTTGAACTTATCAATCGGAATCACCTTCGTTAACATATCTGCAGGATTTCTTAAAGTATGAATCTTTTGTAAAGAAATCTCGTCGTCTTCAATAATGTCCCGAATAAAATGCAATCGGACATCTATATGCTTTGATCTAGCATGATATATTTGGTTCTTTGCAAGATGTATGGCGCTCTGACTGTCGCAAAAAATAGGAAGAATATGTTGAGAAAACCAACTTCACTTGCCAATCCTTTTAGCCATAGAGCTTCTTTGACGTCTTCTGTACCTGCTATATACTCAGACTCTATTGTAGATAATGCCACAGTTAATTGTAAGGTACACCTCCAACTACTAGGTCCTCCACAAAGAGTGAAAAGATAATCAGTGAGGGATCGTCATCGATCAAGGTCTCCAGCATAATCTGAATCGACGTAATCAATAATTTTGGCCTCTTTAACTGTGTTTCTGTCGAAACATAAGCCAATATTAAGAGTACCTTTAATATATCTTAATAGCCATTTCACGACCTGCCAATGCTCTTTTCCTAGATTTGTCATGTAACGACTAACAACGCTGACTGCTTGTGTAATATCAGGTCTTATGTATACCATAGCATACATTAGACTTCCAACAGCACTTGAAAATGGGATGTTCTCCATGTATGCATACTCTTCATCTGTAGAAGGACATTGTTGAACTGAAAGCTTGAAGTGAGATACCAAAGGAGTACTGACGGGTTTTGAATTCTGCATGTGAAAATGAAAAATAATCTTCTCGAGATACTTGCTCTATTTGAGCCATAATTTTCCATGCTTTCGATCTCGATCAATCTCTATACAGAGAATCTTCCTTGCATCACCTAAATTCTTCATCTCAAATTTCTTTCTCATTTTAAACATTAGATTATTCAGTAGAGATATGTCTTGAGTAGCGATAAGCATATCATCAATATAAAGAAGCAATATAATAAATGAGTTATTGGCATGCATCTTAAAATAAACATAGCAATCATGTTTGCAGTGGATAAAATCTTGTCCCAGCATAAAACTATCAAACCTTTTATACCATTGTCTTGGAGACTGTTTCAAATCATAAAGTGATTTGTTCAACTTGCAAACAAAATTTTTCTTACCTTCTTGGATGAACCCTTCAAGCTATTACATAAAAATTTGTTTTTCTAATTCTCTATGCAGAAAGGCAGTTTTGACATCAAGCTGTTCTAACTTAAGATTATGAAAAGCAACTAAAGCAAGTAGAAAATGAATAGATGTGTGTTTAACCACAGGAGAGAAAATTTCATTAAAGTCAACACCCTCCTTTTGTGAATACCATTTTACAACTAAACGGACCTTGAATTTAATACAATCTATCTCAGAGAAATCCTCTTTCTTTCGAAATACCCACTTTCAACCAATGGTCTTTTACCCTTCGGGTAATTTTCAAGATCTCCAGATATGGTTCTTTTTGAAGGGAATCCATTTCTTCATTCATAGCAGCTTGCCACTGAGAAGAATTATTATCCTGCATTATTTCTTTATAGGAAGAAGGATCACCATTGTCAGTAACTAAAGCAAAAACTACCATATCTTCAAAACCATACCTTTCAGGTGATTTTATTTTTCTTTGAGATCTTCGAAGTGGAGTCTTTTCAGAAACTTGATTCTTAAAATTTTCTTAAGAGTTGGGCATACCCTAAATATCTTCTTCTGAAGGAACTACATGTTCCACCTTCACTTGCATTATATCATTGGGACTTTTCTTGAGAGATTTTAGTATAACACTTTCATCAAATACTATGTCTCTCTCAATAATTATATTTGAAATAGTAGAATCCCACAAACGATAGCCTTTGACGCCTTTGGCATAACCCAGGAAAATACACTTTTTGAAACGTGCATCTAACTTATCCTTGACAATATGCACATAAGCAGGGCAACCAAAAATCTTTAAAGAAGAATAATTTTCAGGTTGACCAGTCCATACCTCTTCAGGAGTCTTGCAATTAATGGTTATTTAAGGAGAGCAATTCACAATGAAGCATGGTGTATTGACAGCTTTTGCCCAAAAATATTTATCAAGATTAGCTGTACTAAACATATTACGTGTTTTCTCCAACAAGGTTCTGTTCATCCTTTCAGCCACACCATTTTGTTGAGGTTTTCTTGGGATGGCAAAGTAGCGTTTGATGCCTTCATCTTCACAGAATTTGAGAAACTCTGTTGATTTGTACTCTCCGCCATTATCACTTTTGAGGTATTTGATTTTTCTACCAGTCCTTTTTTCAACTGAAGTTTTCCACCGTTTGAAAACAGAAAATACTTCGGTTTTGTGATGAAAAAAATAAATCCACACTTTTCTGGAAAAATCATCAACAAAACTGACAAAATAATGAGCACCAGATTTTAATGGAATAGAAGAGCACCACATATCATAATGAATATAATCAATTAAGTCTTTAGTGCAATGAGTACTGATGTTAAACTTTACCTTGGATTATTTACCATAGAGACAATGCTCACAGAAATCCAATTTGCATGAGTTGAGACCTTTCAGTAATTTTCTTTTGTTGAACTCACTTAAACCTTACTCATATGACCGAGATGCATATGCCATAAGTGGGTCATATCAGAAAAAGAAACCTAAGAAATTGTTGCTCTACCTACAACGATTTTTCTTACTAATTCATACAAATTTCCATTCTTTAGGCTCTTCATCACTATCAATGAGCCTTTAGCAACCTTAAGAACTCCACCTTCGGCAGAATATTTATAACCAGCAGAATCCAAAGCACCCAAAGAGATCAAATTCTTTTTCAAATCAAGAACATGTCTAATATCAGTAAGAGTTCTAATAATATTATCAAACATCTTAATTTTGATTATTCCAATTCCAACAGTTTTGCATGGATTATTATTACCCATCAAAACTAAACCACCATCATAAGACTTGTAGTCTTCAAACCAATTCTTATTAGGACACATGTGGTAAGAACAACCAGAATCAAGAATCCAAATATCATGGTAACGATCAAAATTAGAACTAATAGAGAGAATATTACCAAAACCATCATCAGAACTCCCTTTAACAATTGATTCTTGTTCTTTGGCTTACTCTTTAGATTAAGATTCTCTTTCTTTCTTTGCTTTGAGCTTCCAACACTCTTTAATTTCATGTCTCATCTTCTTACAATACCTGCAGTTTATTTTTTTGGATTTGGATCTAGAACGACCTATCCTTGATCTTTCTTTGGTATGACCTCTAACAATTAATGCTTTTGAGTATGACACATCCTCTCCAATCTTTTTCAAATATTCATTAGATAGAAGGGCAGTAGAAATATCGTCAAATTTCAAATCCTTCCCATACATGAGAGTAGTTTTAAGATTCTCAAGAAAAGGAGGTAAAGACAATACTAAAATAATTGTCTTGTCTTCATCTTCAATTTTAACATCAATGCTTAATAATTGAGAGATAAGTTTATTGAAAGCATTAAGATGATCAACTATATTCGTACCTTCTCTCATTCAAAAATTGAAGAGTTTTTGCTTTAAGTAAACTCGATTTGAGATAAACTTACTAATATATTATTTCTCCAGCTTTTTCCATAACTCTGAAGGTGATGTTTCATCAAGAAACGGATAGAGTACCTCATCGGTGAGACTGAGGATGATTGTGCTATGTGCACTAACCTTTTGGTTTTCTCAAACACTTTCGACGATATCTTCAGGTTTGACGTCCTCCAATGTGTTTCTCAACCCTTGTTGAGTACGAATTACACGAACTCTCAGTTGCCAAATAGAAAATCCTTACTTTCTATTGAATTTCTCTATATCGAACTTCGTAGTAAACATGTTAAACCAAGCTCTGATACCACTTGTAGCGCAGAATATCGATATCCACCACAATTCACGATATAGAGGAAGAACAGAAAAGAAGAAAAGATAGCACACAAGAGATATATATGGCGACGATGATCTAGAGAATATTGTATTAATGAGAAAAGAAAGAGAAGATTACAACGATGGAGACGAAACTTTAATATCACTAACTCTCACAAAAGACTATAAAGCCCAACTGTCACAAGATGTATTGAGAGTATTGATCTATATATCTCTCTCTCACTTTCTCTATTGAAACCCTTACATCAATGGTGTACTTATAGATGTTGCCTAACTGTGTTTGAGTCAAAATAGAAGAAGTAGGTCAAACTGTTGGTGAGTATGAGATAGAATTTGAGCATTTTGCTAGATTTGCACTAGAGTTCACGACTATAGATGTTCAAAGGGTGACATTATTTATGAAGGGTGTGAGGCCTGCGATCCGTGAAAATGTGGAAATATTTGAGCTAAAAATCTTTACCGTAGTACTGAATAAAGCTTTGTCAGTGGATGTCAAGTGAAGTAGAAGAGTAATCACTTGCAAAAAAAAGGTTGTATTTAAGAAATGCTCTTTCTGAAATGAGATTAAATATGTATTTGAAAATAACCGATTTCATGTCCAAATGTGATATCTAGTTGATTTATATATTTTTTGTACATGTTGTATTTTCGACCACTGCTATATCGTAGCGCTCTCAAATATCTCAAATTTTTTTTCTAAAATTTCAACCAAGTTAAGGTTGGTCTCGAGCAGATTAGTGGACGTTGACTTTAATTTCGGATTGAAAATCTAAAATTTGAGATTCATCCTCATAAGAAAAATAAGAATTTAAAAATGAGTCTGTTAAAATCAAGAAAATCATAAAAAAAATAATAAATATAATATCAAATACCCCAACAACTTAATCAATAATTTGATTAATGGTGCTTTGGATTCCAAGGAAAATTATTTTAGCAAAGATAAGAAGAGAGATAAAAGAAGATTAAAATAGTTAGAGTCAAAGTGCTGAAGAGTTAGAAGTTTAACCTTAAATTGAAGATCAGAGATTTAAGAGTACGAAAGTAATCTATAATCTTAAAAAATAAGATAATATGAGAGTATTTATAAAAATTTTGTAGTCAAAGAAAATATCTAAATAACATTCAAAAATAGTTGTTAAGGGGGATATTTTTGAAAAGTTTTGAAACTACTTTTGTTTTTTTTTTTTTCAAAATTGTTTACACTTTGGTATTATTTATGATTTATTTTTAAATAGAAAATGTAACAATTATTAAAATTAAATTTATATAATTTATTATTTTAAACTTAAATTTGAAAAAGGAATTTTTTATGTACAACTCCAACTCCTCATCCCCCACTCTTTCTCTCAAATTTTTTAATAAATCCTCCACAAAATTGTAAATTACAGGTTGAATATCTGTATATTTAAAATAAATAGACCACTCGAATATTTTTATTTGTAAATAAGTCCAAACTTTATCGTTTTTCAAATAAATTTTTACAAAGAAGACCTTGAAGGTTTTCAAATTTTATGGCAAATAAACCCTCCATAAAATTTTAAATTATAAGTTTAATATTTATGAATTTATAATTAGACCCCTCTAATAGTTTTATTTATTAGTCGGTCCAAATTTTATTATTTTTTAAATAAAATTTTATAAAAAGGACGTTGAAGGTTTTAAAACTTTATAGAGGGCTTATTTTTATAAATAAACCCTCCATAAAATCTTACATTGAAATTTTAATATTTATATATTTACAAATATATCGCTCAAATATTTTTATTTATACATAAGTCCAAATTTTTTTATTTTCTAAATAAAATTTTTGAAAAAGGATCTCGAAAATTTTAAAACTTAAAATTTTGTATTATAATTTAATATTTATACATTTATAAATAGATTCCTCGAATATTTTTACTTATAAATAAATCTAAATTTTATTATTTTTAAATAAAATTTTACAAAAAAGACCTTGTTTGAATAAAATTTTATAAAAAAGGCCTCGAAAATTTTAAAACTTAAAATTTTAAATTACAAATTTAATATCCGCATATTCATAAATAAATTTTTAAATATTTTTATTAATTAATAAGTCTAAATTTTATCTCTTTTAAAGTTTCCTATCATAAAATTTCCTGATCATACAAGGAAAGATAAATTATTTTGGGCTGATGGCGGTGGTCGTAGATCTAAACTGAGGAGCACACAGACGGGGACGGGCAGAACCCCTGTTCCTCTCGACACTCTTCCTCTCTTCTTCGCTCTCGACGCTCTTCCTCTCTGCTTCCTCATCCATTTTCTGGCAGGCATGGACAAGTTCAACGCGGTAGCAGCCGAGCAACTCAAAGATCTTGCCGAAAAGAGGTTTCTGGTCCACGACCTTCGAGCTGCAAGGACAATGGCTCTCAAGGCCCAGGACCTCTTTCCTGCCCTCCCCGGCATCTCGCAGATCCTCGCTGCCTACAACGTCCACATCGCTGCCACCTCCAGCGACTGGCACTCGGTTCTTGGCGTTGCTCGAGACGCCGATCTGGCCGAGATCAAGAAGCAGCATAGGAGGATGCGCTTCCTGACCCACCCGGACAAGAACCCTTCTGCTGCGGCTGCCGACGCGTTCAAGATCGTCACCAAGGCTTAGGAGGTTATCCAAGAACAGCAGAGCACAGGCGCCGGAAGGCCACAGCCTTCGAGCCGAAAGCGTGGCCGCACCGATGAAGCTCCGGATGTGAAACCTTCAAAACCGGATGCCAAGGCTTCCCCTGCTGCAGCACCTTCCCCTGCTTCAAGCCGGAAGAAGATTTGTGCGAATCTTTCCGATGCCTTGAGCAGTGAGCAGCCTTATGTGAGGGTTGTTGTCAGCTTGAGCGGGAAACATCCATCTGTGAACGTTTCCTATGCTCCAAGCCAGAAGAAGGCAAGAACCTGCTGATGTAAAACTATACCCACAAACTCTAGGTTCCTTGGCTGGGGATTTACCCATCACCATCTCTGCGATGATGAGGTCCCGGGGCGGTGTTTAGGATTTGGAGGTTCTCTGATGTAAAATTACAACCATAAACTCAAAGTACCTTAGCTGGGAATTTACCCGTGATGAGGCCCCGGGGGAGGTGTTTAGGGTTTGGAAGTTCTGAGATATTTGATGGTTGTTCTTTGTATGACAAATACATCATACTCATGCATTATAAACGCTGAATTGCATTATTTCAAAGAATTATGAAAATTAATTTCTTTTTTCTCTCAAAAAGATTTGCTGTGAGTTTGTCTTTTTTGAAATATTACCGTATACCACATTATGTGTTGTGTCGGAACAATGAATATTTGGATATAAAAGCACTGCTAGCTTGAAACTCGTTCGTTGTTGTAATTTTGAAATAGGCAAAGTCATGTACAAATAAGAAAATACATGTTGTTTCCAGTCCCTAGGCTATGTGGTTTGGTTGATGCTCTTTCTGCATCCCGATTGCCCGCCAGTGAATCCATTTTGGATGACACTTTTAAAGTGACCATCAACTACTATAGTTTTTCTTTTTTCTTTTTTTTTTTGGGCAAACTACTGTAAAAAGTTGATTTGGTATTTTCTTCTCTTGATCTTACTTCAATAAAACTAATCGAGCAATTGGATTTCTTCCCTGGCATGGTGGATTGAGAAGAGAGAGACTTGCAATTGCTTCCATCGAGAATGCAACATATATATATTTGTTGAATCAAGATAAAAAAGAAATAAAAAGAGAGAAGCTCTGGAGTATCATGTTATTGAGTTTTCTGTTGTTATAGCTAGTGTGAGTCGGGGTGATGTTATCATTCTTATTTCACTTTCTTCTATTGCCTCTCGACACTCTTCCTCTCTTCTTCGCTCTCGACACTCTTCCTCTCTGCTTCCTCATCCATTTTCTGGCAGGCATGGACAAGTTCAAAGCGGTAGCAGCCGAGCAACTCAAAGATCTTGCCGAAAAGAGGTTTCTGGTCCAAGACCTTCGAGCTGCAAGGACAATGGCTCTCAAGGCCCAGGACCTCTTTCCTGCCCTCCCCGGCATCTCGCAGATCCTCGCTGCCTACAATGTCCACATCGCTGCCACCTCCAGCGACTGGCACTCGGTTCTTGGCGTTGCTCGAGACGCCGATCTGGCCGAGATCAAGAAGCAGCATAGGAGGATGCGCTTCCTGACCCACCCGGACAAGAACCCTTCTGCTGCGGCTGCCGACGCGTTCAAGATCGTCACCAAGGCTTGGGAGGTTCTCCAAGAACAGCAGAGCACAGGCGCCGGAAGGCCACAGCCTTCGAGCCGAAAGCGAGGCCGCACTGATGAAGCTCCGGTTGTGAAACCTTCAAACCCGGATTCCAAGGCTTCCCCTGCTGCAGCACCTTCCCCTGCTTCAAGCCGGAAGAAGATTTGTGTGAATCTTTCCGATGCCTTGAGCAGTGAGCAGCCTTATGTGAGGGTTGTTGTCAGCTTGAGCGGGAAACATCCATATGTGAAGGTTTCCTATGCTCCAAGCTAGAAGAAGGCAAGAACCTGCTGATGTAAAACTATACCTACAAACTCTACGCATCTTGACTGAGAATTTACCTATCATCTCTGGGATGATGAGGTCCCGGGGGTGGTGTTTAGGATTTGGAGGTTCTCTGATGTAAAACTACAATTACAAACTCCAAGTACCTTAACTGAAGATGCCCATCATCTCTATGATGATGAGGCCCCAGGGAAGGAATTTAGGATTTGAAGATTTTGAGATATTTGATAGCTTTTTTTTGTATGACAAATATATCGTACTCATGCGTTGTAAACACTGAATTGCATTATTTCAAGAAATTATGAAAATTAGCTGCTTTTTTCTCTCAAAAAGATTTGCCGTAAGTTTGTCTTTTTTTAAAAATTATCGTATACCACTTATGTCCGAACAATAAATATTTAAATACAAAAGCACTTCACATACCTACAAAAAGCAGCTTTACAAGATCAATTTGCCAAACATGCTTGCTTACAACTCGCCTCATTCCACAGCGAAAGAATCGCTGGCTTTCCATCAACATAAGTAGGAAACATTGTTGCTTCAATTTCATATTATTGCTTAAGGATGCAAGAAATCAGTCTGAAAGGAAAGCCTACAAAAGAGCGGTTTCTCCAAATTTTTCATCCCAAAAATGCTCAGTGAAGATTCTAAAAGGATTTAAAATTGAATTAAAGAATGAACGACTGGAAGTAAAAAAGATGAGCTAGTATCATGATACTAACAGGCTTAATGCTTATAGGGTGTTATAGGAGGGATAAATGGGATAAAATGGTGCTTGAATCAAACGCAAATAAGATTCTGTTTTCTGCCTCAGCTTCCAATCCAATTGCTCTTATTTAGTTTACAATCTCTTGATTTCTTGTCAAGATTTTAATCATATTTTGTTTTCAGACCATGCATCATTTTCCATGTAACAAAGCTGTTGCAATTGCACAATTTGCCACCCAGAAAAGAAAGCTGACAAGTTGTACAGAGTAAAAGATTCACTCTTTTTTCTCATAGAATAGATCAGTAATATTAAAACATAGACCAACAAGATTACGATGCATCATAACTTGGAAACATACCTGTACACTATACTAAATAGATTAGCTTTAACCTAAACTCATGCCTTTTATACGTGAATAGCAACCTTTTCCAAGATATGAAAGTGAAGACGACGATAGAGCCATCTAGTTTTTTGCCAACCACTTTCATATCTTGGAAAAGGTTGCTGACAGGAATCACCATCCGACCTCCAGGTTTCAGCTGCTCGAGCAATGCCTTAGGAATCTCTGACGCTGCTGCTCCCACTTGTATCGCATCATAAGGTGCAAGTTCAGGCCAACCAAGCCTTCCCTCTGCAGTTAGCAGAACTTGTCAACTTTAATTTGAATCAATCTGTTTGGTGTAGTTCCACATTAATTCTTAAGACTCTTCAGAAAGAATGCAGAAATATAATTCCAGGGATACTTGCGGAGGAACAAAATATTGAATATAATTTATTGCATAACACAACAAAGAAAGTCAATAGAAATCCTAGCCACAATCATCATGGTTAATTAATGTAAGTTCAAGAATCTGTTTTCGTTGTAGTCGAACCAAAAGAAATAGGAATGATTCATTCAGTCAACATATTTCATCACAGATGCCATTTTGGGCTCATGGCACCCCCCATGACATCAGCTCCACATTACAGCCCTAAAATCCACTGAGCATCAGGTGCTTGCTGTGTTTCTCCAAACCTTCAATCTTTCAATGCAGGATGCTTATAAATTAATTAGCATAGCCAATCCACTAAGGTTGCAAGCCTCAGAATGGAATAAAGATATCATAAAGTTAATAGAATGTCCAAAGCCATAATGTCATAGCTATGCTTCTATAATTTCCTAAATTGTCATCACATTCATGGGTATTCAAACTTCGACCAAGCTGTGCTCTTACTTTAACAGTAACATGTAGATATAATTGCAAGTTGATGGGATCAATACTTGCATCTCTACACCTATCAAACACCACAAACACATCCCTGTGCAAAAGCCAGCATAGTAAAATTTAACTCAGCACATACCAGCAACATTCACAGAAAGGGAACCATTCTCAAGCAAAGGTGCAGCTGCACTTTTCTTAATATTTTCAGTGGAAGAAGCGACCAACTCAGGAGTGACATCGATACCCACAGCATGGCCTTGTATCCCAACCATCATCGCAGAGCATGCTGTCAAGTACCCAGTGCCTACATCAAAACCACTAAATGAACACATCTATCAAATTTCATTAAGAAAAGGACATATCCATTGAAGTTGCATCAATTTATAGCTGCATGACCAGCCATGAAACAAATATAACCATTACAATCATTACGAGTTATTTTCTCCAAAACACATACCAATTAAAATTTAGATTTTATTCAATCGCATGAAAAGGATCAGAAGACGAGGATCACTGATAGAGAACATGATTTGGATATCAGAAGTCACGTAAGGGTCCATGGAGAACAACACACTTGAAAACATACTATATTACCAGTCAGGCTAATTTAAACTAAAAAAAAGTGGAACATTCCAGATAAAGATACA
>RXID01019391.1:0-196278 GCA_005019695.1 Trichopus zeylanicus subsp. travancoricus | reverse complement strand
CTTGCCACTGAGAAGAATTATTATCCTGCATTATTTCTTTATAGGAAGAAGGATCACCATTGTCAGTAACTAAAGCAAAAACTACCATATCTTCAAAACCATACCTTTCAGGTGATTTTATTTTTCTTTGAGATCTTCGAAGTGGAGTCTTTTCAGAAACTTGATTCTTAAAATTTTCTTAAGAGTTGGGCATACCCTAAATATCTTCTTCTGAAGGAACTACATGTTCCACCTTCACTTGCATTATATCATTGGGACTTTTCTTGAGAGATTTTAGTATAACACTTTCATCAAATACTATGTCTCTCTCAATAATTATATTTGAAATAGTAGAATCCCACAAACGATAGCCTTTGACGCCTTTGGCATAACCCAGGAAAATACACTTTTTGAAACGTGCATCTAACTTATCCTTGACAATATGCACATAAGCAGGGCAACCAAAAATCTTTAAAGAAGAATAATTTTCAGGTTGACCAGTCCATACCTCTTCAGGAGTCTTGCAATTAATGGTTATTTAAGGAGAGCAATTCACAATGAAGCATGGTGTATTGACAGCTTTTGCCCAAAAATATTTATCAAGATTAGCTGTACTAAACATATTACGTGTTTTCTCCAACAAGGTTCTGTTCATCCTTTCAGCCACACCATTTTGTTGAGGTTTTCTTGGGATGGCAAAGTAGCGTTTGATGCCTTCATCTTCACAGAATTTGAGAAACTCTGTTGATTTGTACTCTCCGCCATTATCACTTTTGAGGTATTTGATTTTTCTACCAGTCCTTTTTTCAACTGAAGTTTTCCACCGTTTGAAAACAGAAAATACTTCGGTTTTGTGATGAAAAAAATAAATCCACACTTTTCTGGAAAAATCATCAACAAAACTGACAAAATAATGAGCACCAGATTTTAATGGAATAGAAGAGCACCACATATCATAATGAATATAATCAATTAAGTCTTTAGTGCAATGAGTACTGATGTTAAACTTTACCTTGGATTATTTACCATAGAGACAATGCTCACAGAAATCCAATTTGCATGAGTTGAGACCTTTCAGTAATTTTCTTTTGTTGAACTCACTTAAACCTTACTCATATGACCGAGATGCATATGCCATAAGTGGGTCATATCAGAAAAAGAAACCTAAGAAATTGTTGCTCTACCTACAACGATTTTTCTTACTAATTCATACAAATTTCCATTCTTTAGGCTCTTCATCACTATCAATGAGCCTTTAGCAACCTTAAGAACTCCACCTTCGGCAGAATATTTATAACCAGCAGAATCCAAAGCACCCAAAGAGATCAAATTCTTTTTCAAATCAAGAACATGTCTAATATCAGTAAGAGTTCTAATAATATTATCAAACATCTTAATTTTGATTATTCCAATTCCAACAGTTTTGCATGGATTATTATTACCCATCAAAACTAAACCACCATCATAAGACTTGTAGTCTTCAAACCAATTCTTATTAGGACACATGTGGTAAGAACAACCAGAATCAAGAATCCAAATATCATGGTAACGATCAAAATTAGAACTAATAGAGAGAATATTACCAAAACCATCATCAGAACTCCCTTTAACAATTGATTCTTGTTCTTTGGCTTACTCTTTAGATTAAGATTCTCTTTCTTTCTTTGCTTTGAGCTTCCAACACTCTTTAATTTCATGTCTCATCTTCTTACAATACCTGCAGTTTATTTTTTTGGATTTGGATCTAGAACGACCTATCCTTGATCTTTCTTTGGTATGACCTCTAACAATTAATGCTTTTGAGTATGACACATCCTCTCCAATCTTTTTCAAATATTCATTAGATAGAAGGGCAGTAGAAATATCGTCAAATTTCAAATCCTTCCCATACATGAGAGTAGTTTTAAGATTCTCAAGAAAAGGAGGTAAAGACAATACTAAAATAATTGTCTTGTCTTCATCTTCAATTTTAACATCAATGCTTAATAATTGAGAGATAAGTTTATTGAAAGCATTAAGATGATCAACTATATTCGTACCTTCTCTCATTCAAAAATTGAAGAGTTTTTGCTTTAAGTAAACTCGATTTGAGATAAACTTACTAATATATTATTTCTCCAGCTTTTTCCATAACTCTGAAGGTGATGTTTCATCAAGAAACGGATAGAGTACCTCATCGGTGAGACTGAGGATGATTGTGCTATGTGCACTAACCTTTTGGTTTTCTCAAACACTTTCGACGATATCTTCAGGTTTGACGTCCTCCAATGTGTTTCTCAACCCTTGTTGAGTACGAATTACACGAACTCTCAGTTGCCAAATAGAAAATCCTTACTTTCTATTGAATTTCTCTATATCGAACTTCGTAGTAAACATGTTAAACCAAGCTCTGATACCACTTGTAGCGCAGAATATCGATATCCACCACAATTCACGATATAGAGGAAGAACAGAAAAGAAGAAAAGATAGCACACAAGAGATATATATGGCGACGATGATCTAGAGAATATTGTATTAATGAGAAAAGAAAGAGAAGATTACAACGATGGAGACGAAACTTTAATATCACTAACTCTCACAAAAGACTATAAAGCCCAACTGTCACAAGATGTATTGAGAGTATTGATCTATATATCTCTCTCTCACTTTCTCTATTGAAACCCTTACATCAATGGTGTACTTATAGATGTTGCCTAACTGTGTTTGAGTCAAAATAGAAGAAGTAGGTCAAACTGTTGGTGAGTATGAGATAGAATTTGAGCATTTTGCTAGATTTGCACTAGAGTTCACGACTATAGATGTTCAAAGGGTGACATTATTTATGAAGGGTGTGAGGCCTGCGATCCGTGAAAATGTGGAAATATTTGAGCTAAAAATCTTTACCGTAGTACTGAATAAAGCTTTGTCAGTGGATGTCAAGTGAAGTAGAAGAGTAATCACTTGCAAAAAAAAGGTTGTATTTAAGAAATGCTCTTTCTGAAATGAGATTAAATATGTATTTGAAAATAACCGATTTCATGTCCAAATGTGATATCTAGTTGATTTATATATTTTTTGTACATGTTGTATTTTCGACCACTGCTATATCGTAGCGCTCTCAAATATCTCAAATTTTTTTTCTAAAATTTCAACCAAGTTAAGGTTGGTCTCGAGCAGATTAGTGGACGTTGACTTTAATTTCGGATTGAAAATCTAAAATTTGAGATTCATCCTCATAAGAAAAATAAGAATTTAAAAATGAGTCTGTTAAAATCAAGAAAATCATAAAAAAAATAATAAATATAATATCAAATACCCCAACAACTTAATCAATAATTTGATTAATGGTGCTTTGGATTCCAAGGAAAATTATTTTAGCAAAGATAAGAAGAGAGATAAAAGAAGATTAAAATAGTTAGAGTCAAAGTGCTGAAGAGTTAGAAGTTTAACCTTAAATTGAAGATCAGAGATTTAAGAGTACGAAAGTAATCTATAATCTTAAAAAATAAGATAATATGAGAGTATTTATAAAAATTTTGTAGTCAAAGAAAATATCTAAATAACATTCAAAAATAGTTGTTAAGGGGGATATTTTTGAAAAGTTTTGAAACTACTTTTGTTTTTTTTTTTTTCAAAATTGTTTACACTTTGGTATTATTTATGATTTATTTTTAAATAGAAAATGTAACAATTATTAAAATTAAATTTATATAATTTATTATTTTAAACTTAAATTTGAAAAAGGAATTTTTTATGTACAACTCCAACTCCTCATCCCCCACTCTTTCTCTCAAATTTTTTAATAAATCCTCCACAAAATTGTAAATTACAGGTTGAATATCTGTATATTTAAAATAAATAGACCACTCGAATATTTTTATTTGTAAATAAGTCCAAACTTTATCGTTTTTCAAATAAATTTTTACAAAGAAGACCTTGAAGGTTTTCAAATTTTATGGCAAATAAACCCTCCATAAAATTTTAAATTATAAGTTTAATATTTATGAATTTATAATTAGACCCCTCTAATAGTTTTATTTATTAGTCGGTCCAAATTTTATTATTTTTTAAATAAAATTTTATAAAAAGGACGTTGAAGGTTTTAAAACTTTATAGAGGGCTTATTTTTATAAATAAACCCTCCATAAAATCTTACATTGAAATTTTAATATTTATATATTTACAAATATATCGCTCAAATATTTTTATTTATACATAAGTCCAAATTTTTTTATTTTCTAAATAAAATTTTTGAAAAAGGATCTCGAAAATTTTAAAACTTAAAATTTTGTATTATAATTTAATATTTATACATTTATAAATAGATTCCTCGAATATTTTTACTTATAAATAAATCTAAATTTTATTATTTTTAAATAAAATTTTACAAAAAAGACCTTGTTTGAATAAAATTTTATAAAAAAGGCCTCGAAAATTTTAAAACTTAAAATTTTAAATTACAAATTTAATATCCGCATATTCATAAATAAATTTTTAAATATTTTTATTAATTAATAAGTCTAAATTTTATCTCTTTTAAAGTTTCCTATCATAAAATTTCCTGATCATACAAGGAAAGATAAATTATTTTGGGCTGATGGCGGTGGTCGTAGATCTAAACTGAGGAGCACACAGACGGGGACGGGCAGAACCCCTGTTCCTCTCGACACTCTTCCTCTCTTCTTCGCTCTCGACGCTCTTCCTCTCTGCTTCCTCATCCATTTTCTGGCAGGCATGGACAAGTTCAACGCGGTAGCAGCCGAGCAACTCAAAGATCTTGCCGAAAAGAGGTTTCTGGTCCACGACCTTCGAGCTGCAAGGACAATGGCTCTCAAGGCCCAGGACCTCTTTCCTGCCCTCCCCGGCATCTCGCAGATCCTCGCTGCCTACAACGTCCACATCGCTGCCACCTCCAGCGACTGGCACTCGGTTCTTGGCGTTGCTCGAGACGCCGATCTGGCCGAGATCAAGAAGCAGCATAGGAGGATGCGCTTCCTGACCCACCCGGACAAGAACCCTTCTGCTGCGGCTGCCGACGCGTTCAAGATCGTCACCAAGGCTTAGGAGGTTATCCAAGAACAGCAGAGCACAGGCGCCGGAAGGCCACAGCCTTCGAGCCGAAAGCGTGGCCGCACCGATGAAGCTCCGGATGTGAAACCTTCAAAACCGGATGCCAAGGCTTCCCCTGCTGCAGCACCTTCCCCTGCTTCAAGCCGGAAGAAGATTTGTGCGAATCTTTCCGATGCCTTGAGCAGTGAGCAGCCTTATGTGAGGGTTGTTGTCAGCTTGAGCGGGAAACATCCATCTGTGAACGTTTCCTATGCTCCAAGCCAGAAGAAGGCAAGAACCTGCTGATGTAAAACTATACCCACAAACTCTAGGTTCCTTGGCTGGGGATTTACCCATCACCATCTCTGCGATGATGAGGTCCCGGGGCGGTGTTTAGGATTTGGAGGTTCTCTGATGTAAAATTACAACCATAAACTCAAAGTACCTTAGCTGGGAATTTACCCGTGATGAGGCCCCGGGGGAGGTGTTTAGGGTTTGGAAGTTCTGAGATATTTGATGGTTGTTCTTTGTATGACAAATACATCATACTCATGCATTATAAACGCTGAATTGCATTATTTCAAAGAATTATGAAAATTAATTTCTTTTTTCTCTCAAAAAGATTTGCTGTGAGTTTGTCTTTTTTGAAATATTACCGTATACCACATTATGTGTTGTGTCGGAACAATGAATATTTGGATATAAAAGCACTGCTAGCTTGAAACTCGTTCGTTGTTGTAATTTTGAAATAGGCAAAGTCATGTACAAATAAGAAAATACATGTTGTTTCCAGTCCCTAGGCTATGTGGTTTGGTTGATGCTCTTTCTGCATCCCGATTGCCCGCCAGTGAATCCATTTTGGATGACACTTTTAAAGTGACCATCAACTACTATAGTTTTTCTTTTTTCTTTTTTTTTTTGGGCAAACTACTGTAAAAAGTTGATTTGGTATTTTCTTCTCTTGATCTTACTTCAATAAAACTAATCGAGCAATTGGATTTCTTCCCTGGCATGGTGGATTGAGAAGAGAGAGACTTGCAATTGCTTCCATCGAGAATGCAACATATATATATTTGTTGAATCAAGATAAAAAAGAAATAAAAAGAGAGAAGCTCTGGAGTATCATGTTATTGAGTTTTCTGTTGTTATAGCTAGTGTGAGTCGGGGTGATGTTATCATTCTTATTTCACTTTCTTCTATTGCCTCTCGACACTCTTCCTCTCTTCTTCGCTCTCGACACTCTTCCTCTCTGCTTCCTCATCCATTTTCTGGCAGGCATGGACAAGTTCAAAGCGGTAGCAGCCGAGCAACTCAAAGATCTTGCCGAAAAGAGGTTTCTGGTCCAAGACCTTCGAGCTGCAAGGACAATGGCTCTCAAGGCCCAGGACCTCTTTCCTGCCCTCCCCGGCATCTCGCAGATCCTCGCTGCCTACAATGTCCACATCGCTGCCACCTCCAGCGACTGGCACTCGGTTCTTGGCGTTGCTCGAGACGCCGATCTGGCCGAGATCAAGAAGCAGCATAGGAGGATGCGCTTCCTGACCCACCCGGACAAGAACCCTTCTGCTGCGGCTGCCGACGCGTTCAAGATCGTCACCAAGGCTTGGGAGGTTCTCCAAGAACAGCAGAGCACAGGCGCCGGAAGGCCACAGCCTTCGAGCCGAAAGCGAGGCCGCACTGATGAAGCTCCGGTTGTGAAACCTTCAAACCCGGATTCCAAGGCTTCCCCTGCTGCAGCACCTTCCCCTGCTTCAAGCCGGAAGAAGATTTGTGTGAATCTTTCCGATGCCTTGAGCAGTGAGCAGCCTTATGTGAGGGTTGTTGTCAGCTTGAGCGGGAAACATCCATATGTGAAGGTTTCCTATGCTCCAAGCTAGAAGAAGGCAAGAACCTGCTGATGTAAAACTATACCTACAAACTCTACGCATCTTGACTGAGAATTTACCTATCATCTCTGGGATGATGAGGTCCCGGGGGTGGTGTTTAGGATTTGGAGGTTCTCTGATGTAAAACTACAATTACAAACTCCAAGTACCTTAACTGAAGATGCCCATCATCTCTATGATGATGAGGCCCCAGGGAAGGAATTTAGGATTTGAAGATTTTGAGATATTTGATAGCTTTTTTTTGTATGACAAATATATCGTACTCATGCGTTGTAAACACTGAATTGCATTATTTCAAGAAATTATGAAAATTAGCTGCTTTTTTCTCTCAAAAAGATTTGCCGTAAGTTTGTCTTTTTTTAAAAATTATCGTATACCACTTATGTCCGAACAATAAATATTTAAATACAAAAGCACTTCACATACCTACAAAAAGCAGCTTTACAAGATCAATTTGCCAAACATGCTTGCTTACAACTCGCCTCATTCCACAGCGAAAGAATCGCTGGCTTTCCATCAACATAAGTAGGAAACATTGTTGCTTCAATTTCATATTATTGCTTAAGGATGCAAGAAATCAGTCTGAAAGGAAAGCCTACAAAAGAGCGGTTTCTCCAAATTTTTCATCCCAAAAATGCTCAGTGAAGATTCTAAAAGGATTTAAAATTGAATTAAAGAATGAACGACTGGAAGTAAAAAAGATGAGCTAGTATCATGATACTAACAGGCTTAATGCTTATAGGGTGTTATAGGAGGGATAAATGGGATAAAATGGTGCTTGAATCAAACGCAAATAAGATTCTGTTTTCTGCCTCAGCTTCCAATCCAATTGCTCTTATTTAGTTTACAATCTCTTGATTTCTTGTCAAGATTTTAATCATATTTTGTTTTCAGACCATGCATCATTTTCCATGTAACAAAGCTGTTGCAATTGCACAATTTGCCACCCAGAAAAGAAAGCTGACAAGTTGTACAGAGTAAAAGATTCACTCTTTTTTCTCATAGAATAGATCAGTAATATTAAAACATAGACCAACAAGATTACGATGCATCATAACTTGGAAACATACCTGTACACTATACTAAATAGATTAGCTTTAACCTAAACTCATGCCTTTTATACGTGAATAGCAACCTTTTCCAAGATATGAAAGTGAAGACGACGATAGAGCCATCTAGTTTTTTGCCAACCACTTTCATATCTTGGAAAAGGTTGCTGACAGGAATCACCATCCGACCTCCAGGTTTCAGCTGCTCGAGCAATGCCTTAGGAATCTCTGACGCTGCTGCTCCCACTTGTATCGCATCATAAGGTGCAAGTTCAGGCCAACCAAGCCTTCCCTCTGCAGTTAGCAGAACTTGTCAACTTTAATTTGAATCAATCTGTTTGGTGTAGTTCCACATTAATTCTTAAGACTCTTCAGAAAGAATGCAGAAATATAATTCCAGGGATACTTGCGGAGGAACAAAATATTGAATATAATTTATTGCATAACACAACAAAGAAAGTCAATAGAAATCCTAGCCACAATCATCATGGTTAATTAATGTAAGTTCAAGAATCTGTTTTCGTTGTAGTCGAACCAAAAGAAATAGGAATGATTCATTCAGTCAACATATTTCATCACAGATGCCATTTTGGGCTCATGGCACCCCCCATGACATCAGCTCCACATTACAGCCCTAAAATCCACTGAGCATCAGGTGCTTGCTGTGTTTCTCCAAACCTTCAATCTTTCAATGCAGGATGCTTATAAATTAATTAGCATAGCCAATCCACTAAGGTTGCAAGCCTCAGAATGGAATAAAGATATCATAAAGTTAATAGAATGTCCAAAGCCATAATGTCATAGCTATGCTTCTATAATTTCCTAAATTGTCATCACATTCATGGGTATTCAAACTTCGACCAAGCTGTGCTCTTACTTTAACAGTAACATGTAGATATAATTGCAAGTTGATGGGATCAATACTTGCATCTCTACACCTATCAAACACCACAAACACATCCCTGTGCAAAAGCCAGCATAGTAAAATTTAACTCAGCACATACCAGCAACATTCACAGAAAGGGAACCATTCTCAAGCAAAGGTGCAGCTGCACTTTTCTTAATATTTTCAGTGGAAGAAGCGACCAACTCAGGAGTGACATCGATACCCACAGCATGGCCTTGTATCCCAACCATCATCGCAGAGCATGCTGTCAAGTACCCAGTGCCTACATCAAAACCACTAAATGAACACATCTATCAAATTTCATTAAGAAAAGGACATATCCATTGAAGTTGCATCAATTTATAGCTGCATGACCAGCCATGAAACAAATATAACCATTACAATCATTACGAGTTATTTTCTCCAAAACACATACCAATTAAAATTTAGATTTTATTCAATCGCATGAAAAGGATCAGAAGACGAGGATCACTGATAGAGAACATGATTTGGATATCAGAAGTCACGTAAGGGTCCATGGAGAACAACACACTTGAAAACATACTATATTACCAGTCAGGCTAATTTAAACTAAAAAAAAGTGGAACATTCCAGATAAAGATACAAATTGTGTCAGTCAAGTCATGACAGTCGTTTCTGCAAACAGTCTCGGCTTCAAAAGAAATCCAACCATCAAGGGCTATCTTAACCACAGGTCCGCCATGTGTCACCACTCCAAGTTTAGAAAGATAAATAGAAGAAATGAAAAAGGCGATGTTACTCAGAACAAGCCCAACTTTGTCAGTTCATAAACCGGTGTCCTAGCAAGGATTCCTAGAAAACCCCAACAACTCAATCTTAAAAACACTCCAAAAGCTCAATCAGCAGTCATCCGCTGACAAAAAATGTTGACGTGCTTTTCTGGCTCAGCTGCAAATATGGTTGGGAAACTTCCTTCTCCAATGAAGGAGCAGTTTGAGAGAGTGTTCAAGATCATCTATCAAATGCCTAATAAAACTACAACTTAATATCAATCAATTAATCGCCAAATTCATTTCTTGGAGCACTTCAATTCTACGCATTCTTAGTTTGAATCAAATTTCAAACTACACAGTGCTAGCATGTGGCTTTCAAACCACAACAGCTAGTAGTGAATACAGATTAAAGTTATAGATAAACAACTAAAACAAACTATGGTGATTAATATTATGATGTGATTTTTATTGAATGGTTGAAATTTAATTAGTTAAGTTAGATATTACAGTTCAGCCTAATATCTCTAATATTTAAATAAAATGATATTATATTTTTAATATTTAGATTTTTGGAATGGCGACGACAGATGAGGAGAACATGCCAATGATGACATTGATAATTATGATTGTGATTAGACATAGAGTAAGATAATTTGAATATTTATGATACGTAGATGCAGGTGTAGATTCCTATTATCATTTAATTTTCTTCTTTTTGAGCACTACGTAATAATAATAATAATTTTGAAATGATATTTAATGCTTATTTTATGATTTGATGAAAAAAGTGCAGAAATTAGTTTTTATTTTGATACATCATAATTGGAGTTATCATACACTATATTATTGTAATCAATATGTGAAGTAAATTATTCAGTTTGATGGTTATAATTCTTCAATATCTTATGAGTTTAAAATTAATTCTTGAAAAATAATTTTTAAAAGTTATGATACTAAAATAATTTCTATGGAGATATGATTAATTAAATTTGGATTTGAATATAATATTAAATGGATTCAATTTAATTGAGATGAATTTAAAAAATGCTATGTAGTTAACCTTGAGTTTGATTGAATTTGAAATTTAAAAATATTGGATTGGGTTAACTTGTGATAAATCCAATTTATTGTATTGGATGAGTTAAATTTAATTTCGATCATATTGATCATACTTAGGTTTAGGGTTAGATTCGGTTGAATTAATTTTAAATTAGATTTATTTGAAAACAAAGGTTGATTGGATTTAGAATAAAATTACTGGATAAGGATAGAATTACGATTATACTATTAAATAAAATTATTGTGAAATTGGTTTATTTAATTTGAGATTATATTTAATTTGTGATTGATAAGTTTGAGGATTTCATCATGAATTTATGATTAAATGATCATAACGCATATTGACAATTGATTTGATTTAAGAATTAATATACAAATTTGGTGTCTTACTTTATGGCAATGGTTTTTAAATTATTTGAGAGTTTAGATGTAAAGAAAGTTGTGAAGTAAATCGATATATTATTTAGACTGATTTAGTGATTTTTATTAATGAAATATTTGATCTTAAATGTGATAACTCTAAGATAATATCAAATATATTGATGTTAGAATTAATTGGATTTGATTATTGCGAAGGATGTATATTATAATTAAGGTTATTTGAAAATTAAATAGCTAATTTGGCAGTTAAAGTTAGAATTGATTTGTAGTTAAAAATATTAATGGGTTTTATATATATTACCTTATGATAATTTAATTCAGTTGACATTTTTTGAGGATAAATCATAATTAAATGAGATAGATGATTCATTTATCTAATTTGAAATTATGATTTAATATCTTTATTATTTGAGAATTTGATTTATGATTATGTATTGAGAGAGAGATTAAGTTAAATTTACACATCTCTATATGTATTCTCTTGAATGATTTTCATTTCAGTTGATTGAGAAATCATTCGACTATACCTTTATTGATAAATCTTATATAGTGATTCTCTCTTATTGCTCTTATTGAGCATTATTCAGTTGATTTCTTTAAATTATGACTTATCATTTGTTATATGCCCATAATTGATTGTAGTTGATGAGGGAATGCGATTTAGAACTATCCTATCCTGAAGAATAGGTATACTAGTATTGATAAGGTGATTCCCTTATGGGATTAGCTGGTCCTTAGACGTGATGACCATTGGTCTCCGAAAATATAGAAGACATGTTCACTATATCAGATGAACACCACTCATCACTTATAGAGAGTACAAGTGGATACGGCTCTTAAGGATTTTCAGAGTACTCCCACGTCAAGATTGGAGGTTTTCTCGAGATGGTCCGTTATCATGTATTCTTCGAGTTGGCATGTTACTTATTTAGTTATATTGATTGATTTGATTATCTCCTGTTGATAGGGATGATTCTTTTTCTTCCATATTTTATTATTCTATCTTTATTATTGTGCTGATATAATCAAGATCCATTACAATTATTATTGTCGTTAGTTATTTATATCTCACTTGATTTCTTATTGAGAGAGAACCCTCTACTGAGTGTATTTTTAGCTTAGTCATTTTCTTTTTTTCAAGAAATATAACTATTATTATGTATGGTGGATTTTCAAATAAAGAACTAGTCTAGAGTTATTTTCAAGTAAAAGATTGTTAGTGAGTTTGTAGTTGCATTTATTTCTAAATTATTATAATATTTGTATTTGGAGGTTAATATTATTTATTTTGTTTTAGTAATTTATATTTTCAAATTTTAAGTTATTACATTTGATGGTATTAGAGTTTGAATAATTTTTAGGGCGAATTTGAGGATTTGGTAAAGTATATATGATTTATGAGATTGTAGATTTTCATATAATATCGTGTTAGGTTGGAGACGAAGTTTGAACGTCTCGTCAAATTTACACCTAAGTTTATTGCTATTGATGTAAAAGGCGATAATGTTCATAAATGGACTTTGACCTTCAATTCAAAAAATGATAGAGATATTTGAGTTAAATACCTATACTATAGTGTTAAATAAGACTATCCGTAGAAAGTGCCTTGGCAAAGTCAAAAGTTAAAAGAGAGATTGAGCAAAAGGTTTAATGAAGGAAGCATGCCCGAGGGTAATAACGAACAAGGCCAATATACAAAGAGGCATAGGGTGAAAGAGAGGAAGCCAAAGACAACATTACCTTTGCAGATTTCATTTTGTTTCCTATATGAGATGAAAGATCATCTCATGTGTAACTATCCGACGAGCCTGGATGAAGTGCATTTATATTTTATTTGCAGTCAAGTAGATCACGTGATGAGGGTTTGCCCAAGGAGGTAACCACAACCCCAGAAGTCCGGAACAACTTGTGTGTTTACATTTACGTATCAGGATGCTCAGACCTCCAATGATGTCAGTCAATGTAAGTTGTTGCCAAATTTGAAGACCAAATTCTTTTAAAAGAGGAAGAATGTTATACCACGGTAGTCATTATAACAAATGAGGGTTATTGGGATAAAGTTATATTTTAAATAAGATTATTATATGGTTTGGATAGAAGGTTTTAATGGATAAGTTAAATTTATTTTAACCTTTCAGGATCTAATTATCTTTCGATATATTAGAAAATTCATGTAACATAGGCTTCTTTGTTTCACGTGCCATAGGAGAGACGTTAGAACGGCAGAGTAGAATTGCTATTGGTGACAAAGAATATCGTGAGAAGATCAAAACCAAATCAAGGTAGGTGGCTTTCATGTCGTGTTGAGACCCTCAATTCAATATTTTTTTCTTAAAAATTCTTGATTCTGATTTCTTTACATGAAGTTAATGATGAAAAAAAAATGGACAACTACTAGCATGTATATAGATAATAATTTTACCCAAAACTTACAGTAGATGCTGCTTGATTTTTCAAAATTTAATAGTTATTTTGAAAAAGTATTTAATTGTGATGAAATTCATCTTGAGAGGGGCTTAATTGAAATAGAATAATTGAAAATAAGGACCTAGATATAGTATTAAACTTTAAGGAATTTTTATGCACATGATTCATCTTCTTCTTCATCCCGATGGAGGAAAGAGTTGGTTATTGGGGATGGCCGGTGTAGGCGCAGCGGTGGGTTGGCATGGGGCATAGCAATGGACCAACACGAGGCATGGCAGCTAGCTGGCTCAGGGTGCGGGGACCATCGAGCTACAAGTGCAGCAGCTCAAGTCCAGGGTGGCAATGCGTGAGCAACATGTGGCATGTGGGGTGGCCAACAATGGTCTGGTGGTGGCTAGAGGTGGTTCAGTGGTGGTGGGAATTGAGGCTGAAAATAATTAATTAATTGATTTAAATGTTGATTCGGTCGGTTTAATTTGATCTAAATTTGATTTGATTTTGATTTTGAGTTAAGTTTAATATGTTTTTTATTATGATGATTTCAAAGAATGTTTCTGCAAAATATTAGAAACTTTAATTTGTTATAATAGAAGAGTTTTTCTATAACATAATTAAATATTTATATATTATTTAATTTTAGTAGGGATAGTAGACATATTTTTGATTTATTGGGAGGTTGAGTGTAAAATCTATATATCAACAAAGTTGTAAAAAAATGAATGTAAATCTGGATAATATCAAGAGATTTTTGTAAAATATCACATAAAAAGTAATTTAAATTTTTTTTAAACTATTTTAAATTTATATATCCTGTTTAATTGTAAATAAGGAGTTCTTTACGTATCTAAACTTTTATTTTATATAACTTCTTCGTTTGAACTCCAAATTCAGTAATCTAAAATTTGTTGAAATCATCTTTTTGAGTAGAATATATTTTTTAACATCTGAAATCAACTTTTAACACGTCAATTTTGATTAAGAATTTTTTTGAGTGTGATAGCTCTTTTTTTTTAACTCTTCGTAGTTGTTGGCAATTATTGGAGGGTTAATTTAATTTTTAGAACCATCCTTTTCTCAAAAGTAAGTAGGTTAATTTTCGTAGGACGATATTTTTATGTGATTAGTGGGTTATTAGATATAATGACTATCAATCTTTAGGAGTGTAGGAGACACATTCACTATGACAAATGGACACCATTTATTATTTATAGGAAATGCAGGTGAATATGACTCTTGGAAGTTTTGAGAGTACGTCCATGCTAGGATTAGAGTTTTTTCGAGACGGTCTAATTGCCATACATACCTCTCGACTACACTATTGATTTATTTGTTGTTTATTTCTTTGGTTACTCGGTTACTTGACTTCTTAGTTGCTCAATTCTTTGATTGATGTTGTGGTAAAGACTTTTATTTTAGTTGTTGTATATATCTCCATTAGAGGGTAGTGTTGATTATTAATAACTTCTTCCTTATTTAATCGACTGTTCTTCTGTTATTTTATTGGGATAAAAGTAAGGGGTTATCTACTGAGTATGTTAATATATTCATATGATGTTGCTTATTGCTTTTCATGTGACAAAGTTGGTGCTCGAATGACATTGAAGGATAATCAGCAAAAGCTAACTAATTTACCCATCAGAAGTTGATCTTTTTGAATAAATTATAAATTGTAATAAATATTGATTTGTACAAGACTTTACTTGAATTATTTACGTTGGATCATTTGCATTAATTTATATTTGTATAAAACTATTCGAATTTTAATAAGAATTTTCTTTTGTTGTATATTCCTTTTTATTGCGCTATTATGATGGTTACAGGATGAGATCATGTTCTGTTACAAGTCTAGTGATGGATGATGACAGGGCGTGACAGCTCTTATAGTATTAGAGTTCATGATTTAAGGACTTACGAGAATAGAAAAATCTTAATTTTGTGGCAAGAGTTTTATCATCTCTGGTTGAACCTAATATGTGGATATAACTCTTAATCGAGGTTTATGGTGTTAAGAGGACATGGTCAACATGGAGGATATATGGCTTGCAGTACACAAGCTCCACAAGGAGATCCCCTGAATTCCAAAGATTCTAGTAACACATAATGTGGTTATGCTTGAGATGATAGTGCAGTTACTCCAACAAACAAGTTTAGTTGTCAATAATGTAAGTGTCAACGCAAATCTCATGCAATTTATGAACCTGGTACTAGCAACATTTGGAGGTAAACCTAATTCTATTACAACGGATAATAGGTCCACAAGAATGAGAAGTCATGAGGTATAATGACTAATAGAAAGTTAACTTCGCAATTATCAACTAAAAGATGATGCGAAAGCCTAGTGGAGTCTACCATGCCTTAGGAGGTGATGGTGCAGAGATTACTTGGGAACAATTTAAGAAGGCTTTTTTGGATCGGTACTATCTAGAGTCAACCCAGATGGACATGTAGTGAAACCTACTTGGCCTGAAACAAACGAGTCAAACTATTATTGATCACGAGATCTTTTTTTGAGGAGTTAAAAAAACAAAACTCTTGATCGGGTGGACCATGAGCCACGAACAGCCAAACACAATATTGTATTGGATCGAAAACATCACAAAATGATATCAGAGCTACTTAGTACCACCTCTTAATCGATGTGGATTAGCTCAATGAGCATGTTGAGTTCCTAAGCGGTGGAGAATATGAGACTCAGTAAACCAATAGGACACAAGGAACTGTAAATAAGCACTAATTTGATATTTAGTCCCACATCGATAAAATTCGAAAATTGAGAACAAGGTAAACATGATGATTGCCGTAAACCTAACAACGAGACCTTGCTTCGAGAGTCGAAAAAAAAAATCTAAAATCGGGTGAACTGTGGACTGCAGACATGCAAAGATAATATCGTGTATGATCGAGGGATCACATAAAATAAATGTTATGATTTGATTTGTATTAGATAGTTGAGATTTAATTAGTTAAATTAAATCCTACAAACTGATCCAATACCTCTGATATTTAAATACAATAATCTTATATTTTTAGGGTTTATATTTTTAGGGCAGCAACTGTAAATGAGGAGAATATGACAATGATGATATTGACTACTATAGTTATAGTTGGACGTATAAAGTGAGTTGATTTAAATACAAATAATATGTAGAAATAGATGCAGACTCCCCATTATCATTGAATTTTCTTCTTTTTGATTTCTATATGATTATAATGATAATTCAAAAATGATATTTAACACTTATAATATGATTTAATGAAGAGTAATGTAGAAATTAGTTTGAATTTTGATATATCATAGTTGGTGTTATCATATATTAAATTATTGTGATGAATCTCATAAATTATGTAGAATAAATTATTCATTTTAATAGTTATAATTTTTCAATATTTTATAAGGTTAAAATTGATTCTTGAGAAATTATTTTTGAAAGTTATGATAGTAGAATGATTTCTATGGATATGTGATTAATCAAGATAAAATTCGAATTTGATATTAAATGAATCCAATTCTTATTGAGATAACATTTTGAATTCAAAAGATGCTTTGTGATCAAACTTGGGTTTAATTAAATTTAAATTACTTGGGTTAGATTCAGAATTAAAAGTATTTAATTGCATCAATTTATGATAAATCTAATTTACTGTATTGGATGAATTAAATTTGATTTAAATTGTATTGATCATTCTCATGTTGAGGCTTTGACTTGGTTAAATTAATTTTAAATTAGATATAATTTGGAAATAAAAATTAATTGAATTTAGAATAAAGTTAGTATGGAATGATTGAATTACAATTATACTAATAAAAGAAATTATTATAGAATTAACTTATTTAATTTGATGTTATGTTTAATTAGTAATATAAGGGTTTAATTTATGATTTATAAATTATAAAAACTCATTGTGAATTAAATGATCATAATCCATATTGACAATTGGTTCAATTTGAATATTAGTATATAAATTTGGTGTCTTACTATATAATAATGGCTTTTAAATTATTTGAGGATTTAGATGTAGAGAATGTTGTAAAGTAAATTGATTTATTATTTAGATTGATTTGGTGATTTTTATTAATGAAATATTTTATTATAAATAGATGAATTTAGGAGATTATTAAGTATATTGATGTTAGAGTTAATTGGATTTAGTTGTTATGGAGGATCTGCATTATAACTGAGATTATTTGAGAATTAAATAGTCAATTTGGGAATTAATGTTAGGGTTAATTTATGATTAAAAATATTATGGAGTTTTGTGCATATTATTCTTTGATGATTTGATTTAGTTGGTATTTTTGGAAAATGAATTGTAATTAAATAAGATAAAAGATTTATTTATCTAATCAGGAGTTATAATTTAACATCTTTATTATTTGAGGGTTTGATTTATGATTGTATATTAAGAGAGAGATTAAATTGAAAGTATGTATTTTTTAATGTATTCTCTTGAATAGTCTTTATTTCAGTTGATTGAGAAGTCATTCAACTATAACTTGGTTGATGAGTTTTGTGCAGTGATTCTCTTTTGTTGACTCTTGTTAAGTATTATCTAGTTGATATATTTGAGTCATGTCTTATCTTTTGTTGTAAAGCCATGATTAGTTATAGTTAATAAATGAATGCAATTTAGGACCACCCTATTAGCAGGGGCAAGTAGATCAATATTAATAGGGTGATTTTCTTATGAAATTATTGGGTCATCAAATGTGACGACTACTGATTTCTGGGGTATAGGAGACGTATTCACTATAACAGATGGACATCATTTATTACTTGTAGGAGGTGCAAATAGATACGACTCTTGGGAGTTTTGAGTGTATATCTACACCAAAATTGAAGATTTTTCCCAAAACAATTCGTTACCATGTATTTCCTGAGTTGTCATGATTATTTAGTTATATTGGTTGATTTGGTTGTCTTATATTAGTGGTGATATTTTTTTTCTTCCATATTTTGTTGTTCTATCTCCATGGTTGTATTGATATAATTAACATCTATTATTATTATTGTTAGTAATATTTATACCTCATTTGATTCTTTGTTAGGAGATAATCCTCCTTAGTAAATATATTTTTGACTCACCCATTTTCTTTTCTTTCAGAGATATAACCATCATTGCATATGGTGGATCTTCATATGATTAATTAGCTTAGAGTTGTTTTCAGTTTGAGAGATCATTGGTGAGATTGTAGTTGTGTTTATTTCAAATTTATTATAATTTTTTGTATATGGAGCTTTGTATTATTTATCTTGTTTTAATGGTTTATATATTCAGATTTTGGGATGTTTGAAAGTAATAGTTACTTTTGATAGTCTGTTTGATTAAAGTTATAGCTTTATAACTACAATATTTATTGTTCAGTGAAGAATAAAAAAATTTATTTGTGAAATTTAATTGTCTATGAGAATATAAAAAATATTTGTAAATAAGATATTAGTTGCTTTTACATGAGTTATAAGATTACCTTGTATTAAGGATATTCAAAATTTATGAGTTAAAATTAGAGTGTGCAGCAGATATATGTTACGGTATTTTAATGATTCTTGAGGTTTAAGAATTTTGATTTTATTGTTTACATTATAAATTGTGAATTTTTGGGACGAAGTTGAATTAAATTGAGAGTTATACTGCTAATTATTTTAGAGTGTTAAAGTTATAATTTAGTGATTATCTATTTCGTAAGATTTTGCCTTTTAAGAATGTAATATATTTTGACATTTATGATAAATATAGTTTTTGTTTTATTAAACTGTTTGAGATCGCACTAGTACTAAAGTATTAGATCCCATTAGAAATCTGCAGTTAAGTATACTTGGACGAGAGTAATACTATGATCAGTGACCTCCTACAAAGTCCTCATAATGCAATATTTGTAATTAAAATTTTTGAGAGAATTAGTAATATAACGTACAGACTTACTTTTTCTCCTTCATTTTTTAAAGTATATAATATATTTTGTGAGTTCATATTATAAAAGTACATCCCATATTAAGATCAGAAGATAAATTTTGTACCTTATAGCTC
This sequence comes from Trichopus zeylanicus subsp. travancoricus, assembly GCA_005019695.1. Taxonomy (NCBI): domain Eukaryota; kingdom Viridiplantae; phylum Streptophyta; class Magnoliopsida; order Dioscoreales; family Dioscoreaceae; genus Trichopus; species Trichopus zeylanicus. The sequence goes on along the minus strand of RXID01019391.1, from coordinate 176,800 downwards.
GAAGAGAATATTTCTTATGAGTAACATCATATTCATGTAACAGATAGAAAAGAGGAAGTACTAAGACGTCAAATTGTACTTTATATTAAGGTTCAGTGAATTAATCATTTTAAAAGAGAAATCACAAGAGAACCAGAGGAAGTTTTGCCAGAATACCCCTAATTATTTCAGTATTTTAGTATGAGATAATTTGAAGTTAAGTTTAGAACACTAAATTTATTTTAAAGGAGGTAGAATGTAAAAACCAAAACAAAGAACTTTTAGATCTAGTTGTAATTTTTTTAAATGAAGGGGATTTTTTGTAAAATAGCCAATTAAATTTCCTTCTTTTGCAAATTATTTTTTGGTTTTTGACAATAAAATTATCAACGATGAGAGAAGAGTTATGACTTAGATCTTCATTATAGGAGGGAGAGGATGTCACTTTTCTTTATCACCCTCGTGTTTTCAAGATTAAGTAGTCATAAATTTAACTTTTGTTTGTTATCCTTTTCTTTCCTATTGTTTAGATGTTGATTTGGTTTAGGGTTAAAGTTTGTCAGATCGAAGTATTATATGTTTTGGGTAAATATTAGTACTATTAGTGTAATTTTCGATATTGAATTTAACCTAATGTTACTAGTAAGTTTTGGGCTTTTTGATATTTGAATTTTTATTATGCGAAAAGATTTCTCTGATCTTCTTTGAAGGACTTTATGGGATAGATTATGATGTGATTATTTTAAAACTACAATTTCAATTCATGCAATAGAATCTTGTGTTTAGTGTTAGGAATAATAATTGTATCTTAATTTCATTTAATTAAGATTAGGAATAATAATTGTGTCTTAATTTCATTTAATTAAGATTATATATTGAAAATTATAATATAATGCAAGAAAATGAGTTGTATTACATATGTTTATTCATTTTAATATCAAGGTAATGGGTGATTTTGATCTTGAGATTATTATAATTAGCTCATATTGGATGTGAGATTAAGATGAAGTCATTATAACACGCGCTTTTGATTAAATTTTGAATAATAATTTTATTATATGTTAGAGTAAGATCAAATAGGTTAACTAAGATTGTATTGGAATTAAAATGTTTGGAATCTTGTTATTTAGTATTTGTAGTTATGGATATATTTACTTTATGTATTAGATTCAAGGGAGGAGACTTGATCTTATTTTTTGGATTAGTCGTAACTTCCTTATCAAATTAAAAAAATGAATGACTCGCAATAATATTAAGTTAGCGACTTATTTTGTAAATATGTATTTTTTTGGTAAGTATGAATTCTGATTATATGGTATATATATTTTTAAACTCATTGACAATTTAAAGGTCTTCTAAAAAAATTATATCTTATCTTGTATTTACATTATATTTACTTATCTTAAAAATATAAAAAAAATTGTGCATGTAAACCTATGAAAATATTATTTACCTTTTGACATTTACTTGAATTCTTATATTTGAACTTAAAAATCATGAATGTATTTTTATTTAAGAACTTTTTGCCTTGTAAATGTTATTAAATTCTAATATTATTTTTTTTATTTTATTGTGTTATTTCTCACTTGATTCTTATCTTATCCACCCACTGAGGTTAAATAACAATATCGATATGTGCTTCTATTCTTACTAGAAATCAATTTCACTGTCACCACAACATTAGGGTAGTAGTATATTTATGATAAAACTTCTTTTATGCGATAATCCTGATAAGCTTTCTTTTATAAGGTATTCTTGATAAGATCTATTTTATAAAAAATTCATAATTCCTATTACAACCATTAACTTTAAATGTGTCAACTTATATATGATTTGAATCACCCATTGTGTGTGTATGCGTGTCCATTACTTATTTTAGAAATACTATTTATTATTTGTTTTACTTGATTTATAATTTTCTAAATGAATTCTTATTGATGAATTTAAAAATATTATTATTGTTAATTCTAATTATTTTATGTTTGTAGTATTTGCTTGAAATTTAAAAGGATTTAACTTCACTAGTATAAATATCTCATCATACTTTACTTCATACATTTACTTCTAACCCTTGACTACAAGACGTGCTTTATAATAGTCTACTAATCAAATGAGCTTGATCCTATACACCCACTTAGCATAGATAGTCTTTTGATTAGGATGAAGCTCCACTAGCTCCTAGGTCTCAGGATAGTATGCATCTTCTTATTTAGATATCTCTTCAAGAACCCTCTTATAATACTTCTTAAAAGTGAGTGATTTTGAGTCAATATATAAATGAAATAATTAATGTCATCACTTTCTACCTACTCATAGATTGATGTGAGACTACTCTTTCTGAGTGGATTAGTAGAGAAAAAAATGTTTCAACTTCTTATATTTTTGTTGCTAGAACCTGATATTGATAAAGCTGAAGTATATGTGGTTGGTATCGTCATATTTTGTTGTGAATGTTATTGTTGTTGTTAATTGGTAACTTGATTAACCTTTAGTTGTTCAACATAGACTTTCTTTTTTTTTTTTTTTTTGAGAATTTACATTGCTTCATCTTCATACTTCATTTTCACCGAAAATTACATCTCTACTACCCATAAGTATATTAATTAGTGACCTATAGAGTTTGTAGCCCTAGAATGATCACTAATGAAGATACACTGTTCACCACGATGTTTCAACTTTTTTTTTTTTGTATTTTTGATATTTGTGTATATGCAATACATCAAAAAACATGTAAGTGTGCTAATATTATGTTTGTAACTACTCCAAACTTTCTTTGGTGTCATATTTTCCACTACTTTGGCGGGACATTGATTGAGTGAGAAAATTGCAAATCCAACAACTTCTACCCAAAATTTATTTAGCAATTTCTTCTCTTTAAGCATAGTTCTCGTCATATCAAGAATGGTACAATTTTCTCTCTATAATTCTATTTTGTTATCGTATGTATACAATTATGAACTGTTGTTTAATGTCATGTTACCTACAATATTATTTGAAGAAATTTAAGGTGTATTCGCCACCTTTTTCAAATCTGAATATTTAAAGTTTACGACCACTTTTTACATTAACAAGAGTTTTAAAATTTCTTAAACAAATTGAAAGCAACTAATTTTTATTTGAAAACTTATAACGTTTTACTATAAACATCAATGAAGGTAATAAAATATTTGCTATCTGCAAAAGATTTTGATTCTCATGGTTCACAAATGTTGGAAAGGTTTTATTACTCTTCATAACTTTCCTCTTGAAAATGAAAGTCGTTGTTGCTTCCTAAATGTGCATATCTAATGCAAATAATTAGGAGGTTGAATATTTGATAGTTTTTTCAGCATACTTTCTATTGAAAGTAATTTCAAGTCAGTGAAGTTGAAATGCCCAAAGCATAAATTCTACTTTTATGGCTCATTTTCAAAGAATTCATAAAAATAATGCTCCAAACTAGAACTAAGTTGAAGAGCAAACATAGCATTTTTTGACATGTTCATTTTGATGATAGGTTTTTCTTACAAGTCTTTAGTAAGAGACTTATTTTTTTGAGTTTCCCAATGTTAAGAATATTATTTTTCATAATGGTCATATAGTATACATTAGAAATATATTTGGATTTGCATTCTTTTGAAAAATTTGAATTTTGCATTTACCTCTCACTAGCACCTTTGATAAGCCTCTAAGATAAACATTATCATGGACATCCTTTGCTAGATTTTCAAATAAATTTTTCTTCCTACAAATATGGTTGCTAGTGCTTGAGTCAATATACCAAATATTTTATTATTTTGGTGCATCTTCATGAGCAAGGAAAAAAATAGGATTTTTTAATATGATACTTCAGCAAAATCATATCACTTTCCTTGGTCCATGGGTTTAGAATTTAGCATTTAGGATTTACGGTTTAAGATTTACTTCAATAGTATAAGGCACAGGAGCCAAACTTATTGTAGTTGTAACATTAGATATTTATGGTATTTGCATGAGTATCCGTGGATTTACCTCTACCAATGTCACTTCCTTTGTTGAAATTGACCAAGATAAATTTTGATAGTCTCCTCTAATCTAGAGAACAATAAGAGATTGATGTCAGAATAATATGCCTCCAAACAAGAAGCATGCAAGATTTTGAATAGGAAAGTATGCAATGTTAGCAGAAATGATATGATCAGTAGTGTATGATTGTACTTATATCACAATAATGTTGGTATGGAAATAGATTACCTGAACCAATATATAAAGCACACATTCCTGGCTGAAGATGTTTTTCCAACAGCTCAAGACAAGATGCATGCATTTGAGGTGCAATACGACATAGGACTATCAACTTAAGGTGGGTTCCCATAAGGTACAAATAGTCCACTGTCAATGGCTTCCATCACGTCAGCCACTCTCTTTGATTTGATTACGCCATACTGCCTCAAATAATCCACCAGGGCTTTGTTTTGATCAATTGATCCCTTCCTCCAGAAAAGATATAAATACAAACCCAAGTGGAGCATTAGTGGAAAGGGAACCAATAATATAATGTTCTATTTTATCACACTAGCTGTAGTAAACAAGACAGACTATACAAGGTTGAATCATACTTCACAAATATAAGTTAGATCAACATGCAAGGAAAAAAGTTTCAAACAATAAAAAGAGGTGATACCCTTGACTACCATCATAACTAATTTGTCATGTCCTGTGTACACTGTGGATGATTCTTTACAAAGGAGAAGTCATTTCCAAAGTTTACTATGAACATGATATAGGCAATGAAAACCCATATGGATTATAGGCAACTAATTGAATCTCGAGACAAGCCAAACAGCCTTTAGATTCAAATTACGTTTCATGATTAAAGTTTCAGGACAGTAATCATCATAACGGCAATGCTAAGATAGCCTAATACCGGCTACCAGCTTACCATTACCCGCTATCAGTACCCGTGAGTTTTAGTAAATCTATATATTGACCAAATGGGTAGCAGACCTGTGGTTAGCGACTATTGTTTGCAGCAATTGATCACATGCTGTAATGGCAACTCGACGGCAGAAATTCAATGGGAATGAGTAGCAGAGCCATCAGGCAGTTGGTATTTGAATGCACAAGTGTCTCCCAGATTCCATAATCAATTTAAGCCATCTCGTGCATATTTTCCAACCAAATCAATCACATATAGCAGCCCCCAGTCATCCTTCAAAACTAACAACCTTTTATACTTATAAACGCTTGGCATTCGCACAGCAACACAACCTCGTGATTCAAACAATCAATACATGATCAAAGCGCCAAAAACAGAAAATTTTCTTTCTTTTTATCTGCCATCGAACTCGCCCCTAACGTACTGTCCCAAATCAATCTCCAGTTCTCACGGGCATTCCAATCCAAAGCTCTCGATTTTATCCATTAAAATCAATAGAATTCAATCAAACAACAGATCTCCAAACAAAGAACCCTAGAAAATTTAATTTGGGGAAACGAGCAAGCAAGAAGAGAAGTACCTCCATGCCGAACAAGGGGAGGAGCTTGTCCGATGACGACGAAAAAGAAGGCGGACAGTGAGACGGATCTGCGGAAGCAGGAACTCGGCCGGTGGCAGTAGCAATCGAATTCTTGGCAGCGACGGCGGCGTGAAAGCGCAGCGGCATGGGAATCCAAAAGCCCTTGTGCGGACATCGGCTTTATCCCCGTCCATCGCCATTGTCGAGTGTTCGAGCTTTTGCCCGGTCCCACCTCCAAGAGGCGGTAAGTGCACCATGTGCATTTTGAAAGTACGAATTTTTGTAAAATATCGTTAATTTAAAATTTTTTTATGAATAATAAAGTAAAAAATTCGTATTATTATCATGGTTTTACGTTTCGAGCCATTTCGGTCGATCCCAAACCGAAATCCTAATTTTGGTTTTGATTTAGGGTTTATTGTTCATCTTCACCAACGAATAGACTCTGAGCACGAGCAGGAGCTCGTCGGGCTCGCGCGCGGGCGGGAGCTCGTCGAGCTCACGTGCGCGCGCGCGCAGGAGCTCGTCGGGCTCGCACGCACGCGGGCAAGAGATCACCGAGCTCGAGCGGCGAAGGCGGGAGCTCATCGAGCTCGAGCGTGCGAGGGCGGGAGCTCGTCGAGCGAGCGCACGAGAGAGAGGAGGAGAAGAGAAAAGAGGGGAAGGGGGGGGAGGGGGGGGGAGCTCACGCCGGCTTCATGTCTAAGCCCGAAGGCCCTGCACGCTCGTACCCTCAACGACCTGTCTCCTACTCCAGCAAACTGAGGCCGACCATGCACCAGGGCCAGCGCTATCGCAAATCTGGTTCCGACGCTCTTGCTAGTTTCTGTTAAATACTGTTCACGTACATAATATTATTCACGTAACTGTTCATTATTTTTAAAAAAGTTTAAACATATTATAATTTTTTTAATTTGAAGTTAAAAAATAATTGAAATAAAGTTAAATTTTAGTCAAAATATAATTAATAAAAAAAATATTTTGGTTGAAGCAGAAATTAAAATGATTTTGATCAAAACACGTTGATTTTTTTGTTCACGTGCATACGTGCATAACTGTTTTATTGAAAGTAAAAAAAAAAAAAAATTGTGTCGGTCTTACCCCCATGTGAATCGCTATCACAAGATTGCGCAGAGCTAATTATTCTCGTATGTCTATAAATGTTCATCTGGATCGTTCAGGTACAGAATTCATAATTTCACATCCAGATGTTTTAAATTCAACTGATAATGATTATTATTAGTTGTATTACATTATAATTAATAAATTATGTATGTGTCAATTATATTTTAATAATAAGTTAAATTTGCTTATGTTAATTTTAAATTTTTTAATCATATTCATATTATTTCTCATATATATTTTTATAGAGTAATATATAAAAACAGTGGTTAACTATTAAAATTAATTTTAATTAATTAAAATAATATTTAATATTGTGGTAAAATTAATTATAAATTCTTTCATAATTTTTAAATTTTTATAAAAAAGTTAAAAAAATTTATCGTATTTTTAATTTAAAGTCAAAGTACAGTCAAAATATAGATAAACTCTGGTCAATACACAATTAATAACTAAAAAAAAATCTTTCAGCCGAAACCGAAACAGCCGAAACGTATCGATTTCGTTGGATGCCGAAATCGAAGCCGAAACGGATACTTAAAACCTTGATTATTATACTATATAAAACTATCAAAATATTAATATAATGTAAAATATTATCGGTTAATATATGAAAGTTTTTTAGATAAAAATATGTAAATAAAATTTATTTTATTTTTAGTTTCGATTGAAAAAAAATCGAAACAAATTAACTTTTGACCTGAAAATAATAAAAAATCGCTTCTTTATAGCGAAATACATAAATAAGCAATAGTGACTTCACTTGCCATTACTTACTTTTTTATCAATAAAAAAAGTCTTTATTTTCACGCCAATGTTTTGTAAAATGCATATTTTCGACTCTCATCAAGTTGGATATAGAAAAACCATTTATTACTTTAGAAACATTTATGTGCGAAAATTTAGGTTCTGTATCACGGAGACACAGAAGCCAATCTTGATGATGATCAGGTATCATCTCGCGGCACAACATGCGACAGTGCAGAATTTATGTATTATATATGTTCGCTGTGATCATTATACCTATTTTGTTATTTGGAGAAAACTTTGGATTTTTATAGTTGGGATTGCTCGATGAGGAGCTGTTGAAGAAGCTCCGTGCTGAGGTCAAGTACGAAATCTTGTTACGTAATGAAACAAAAGAAGCAAAGGAGGTCATTCTGATTCTTGTATCGATCAAAGACTTGCTAACTAGTAACCACCTTTCAGCGGTTCTTTTGGAGTTATAAAGTTGGTTACAGATATGATTGGTGGAGACTTTAGATAAATATTAGTTTTTAAATTTGTGTTTATCCCATCAATTATGATTAATGAGGGTTATATTAGATTTTTCTTATTTATTGTCAGGTTGCTAACAAAAGTTTCATGAAGATGGAGACGTAGAACGACTGCAAGTGTGAGGACGTCAAAGCGGGAGGAGGTTCGGGATGGTCACTAACAGGATCTGAGGATAGGTGTAGTCTGTTTTCCATCACCTCTACCATTCTAACGGTCATGAAATTACTTGATGGTTTTATATAATTTAGATTAGCATAGTGTTGATATTAGGTGATAATTCCATGTTGATAACATGACATAAACTTAAAAACTTCTCATGTACATGTAGGTGATGGATTAAAACATAATTTGGCTGACACGTATGATTTACAAACTCATATTCATGGTTAATGAAAATCTAGGGACTTTTCACGGCCAAAACCTAGGTTTTCTTGAATTTTCATGTTCACATAAGTTGTAGTTGGGAAGCTGGAATTTGGAGGGGCTTGATTGGTTATATATATTGAAATCAAGGACTGGGTTGTAATAAAAGGTTTGGAGGGGCTTGAATGGTTATATATAATGAAATAAAGGACTTAGTCAAATTTGAAAGGGGCTTTTACGCAAAATGGCTGTCGTTCTCACCGAGGCACGGCTTGGGGGGCGGCTACGGCGGCACAAGTAGAGTTACGGTTGGGTCTTAGGAAAATAGGTTTTGGTTTTATTTTGGCTCTTGATGTGTGGTTCTACTTTAGATTTTGGGTTGAGATTGGTGTTGGATTGGTCTGGGATTTGACTAATGGTTTTAAATTTGGTTAGAGAGTGTGGGGTTACGGTTCAAATCATGGTTGGGTTGAAATTATAGAGTTTGATTAAGTTATTTGGTTGAGTCGTATATTTGGTTGATGGGGTTTAGTTAACTTTGGATTTAGTTGATTTGATTGTAGTGGACTAAGTCGTGCGTTAGTTTAGGTGGGATCCAATTTAATTTTGTTGAGATTGAATTACTTTGGATTGGAATTTGGTTTTAATTGAGTTAATCATGTGTGTTCTTATATTTTATAAGGAATGTCTTATAATTTTTGACTGTACATTATAAGACTGATATTTTTTGCATTTCAAGGTAATTAGCTGACTTGATCAAGTTGCTTGGGAAGAATGAGTTGGTAACTGAAAATGTCAAAGGGAACCTTGATGGAAAAGGTGAGACATTGATTCGAATTTTGAATAATATTTGGATTCAAGGGTCAGATTTTTTATTTTAGAATGATTGAGAGCTAAACTATAAATTGATGGAAATTTAAATATTAAAGAGTTAAGGAATGTCAATTTAAATCGTAACTTACAAGCAATTCGAGTTTAATTCGAATTTAACTCAAATTTAACTCAATTCATTTTTGTTCTAAATCAAGCTCGAGTTCGAAAACTAGATCAAGTTTGAGTTGGATTTGACTTGCTCGATTTTAATTTGAGAGTTCATTTAATTTTTTAATATATTAAAAATATATTTTATAATACATAATATATAATATATATTTAATTATTTAATTGTGATGTTGTAATTGATATAATTTTTATATTTAGATATTATTTTATTAATACAATTTTTTTTAATATTTATATATATATATAGATATAAATCATTAATATTACCTATAATTTTTTAAAATTTAATATTTGTTATTTTGAATTTATGAATTATAATTTGTGATGTTGTAATTAATTTTTTTACAATTTTTATATTTTATTTTATTATAAATTAATTAAAAAATAAATTTTTAAAATTATATTTGAGTTAAGCCCGCTTGAAGCCGAGCCGAGTCGGCTAGTTTTGTTCCAATATTCGAAGTTTCGAGCATCTCGTTAGGTAATTCCAACGAGAGATACCACCCAAAAGGACGAGAAAATCATCCTTCACAGCCTCCTTCACAATGCCTCCAAAGTAAAGCATGCTTTGATTGTCTGCGACCGAGAGATGGTGTCCTTTGTCCTTCAATCAAATGTTACTACAACTTGTATATGTAACAGTCATCAGACAAAATGAACTCCAGCGGAGAACAAGAAGAGATGCATATCCGAATTATCCCAACAAGGCGGGGAAGACAGTCACGGTCGTTGCCCATAGCGTCGGATTTGTGAAGGACGAGATCACCCCGAGGTGATGGTGGCACGGGAGGATAATGAGTTGATGGACTGGCTCAAGAATGGAAAGGAATGCTTGTTTTTCAGGGAGCTTTTTTACTACACGCCCATGCTCATAGCTAAGAGGCTTCTTGTGACTACTAAACATGACCAGCGGAAAGAATTAAGATTTTAAGTTTCTATTTTAGAAATAATTTTGACACCTTCAAAGTGTTTCAACAGTTTTGAACATTCAATGATTTTAAAACTTCGAAATAATTTTTAAAATTGTTGAGAAACATTTTGATTTCAACCAAAACTTAAAAGGCTTTCAAATGAACTGTATTATTGTTATTTATTTTTTTTATAACTGGGATTGCTTGATGAGGAGCTGTGGAAGAAGCACGGTGCTAAGGTAATTACAAAGTCTTGATAGGTAGGTAAATTTAGGTAAATTTTGCTTGCAATTAAATGCGTATTATATATTTTTTCAGCAATGAATTAGGAAAGATCGCGATTAGCAGAATTAACATTACAATTCTCTACAACAAAGCTCGCGCGATTACCCATCGTGATGATTGTGTTTCAGAATTCATTGCCAAATGTTTCCTTGGATGAAATGTCGACCTTAACATTGCTTTTGTACTTGTGTTTCATAGAGAAAAAACGACGGAGACCCTTGTCCTCCCGGAAGCGGCCAAAGAGCTACTGAATTTGGCGAGGTCTGCTACTCAAAAGGACAAGAGCATCATTCTTCGTGGTCTTTTAAAGAATGTGTTGGAAGAGAGTTTGTCGAGTTCATGTCTTAAGTTTTAATTATTTATAGCAGAGGAGCAGACATGCTAGCGCTAACATTCTGATGCAAAATGCACTAGACAAAGTGAAGCCGGAGAAAAACCAGCCGGAACTCTGCATACGCATTATTCCCGACAAGGCCGCGAAGACCATCACCGTCATGGACAACGGCGCCGGCTTCACAAAGAAAGGTATAGTCAAGAATGCCACCGGAGACGACGACCTAATGAAGTTCTTAAAACATGGGACAGGCAACTCTTTAACTTTTGGGAAACGGTCTATCATCCTTTCATGGCAATGGAGAGGTAGCTTGTAAACACTAAACATGACAAATGATGAGCAATACACGGTGACTCGAGACAGACAGCACGTCTATCGGAATCAACAGAGAATATTTCGGCATTGAGGCGAGGACGTGCGTAGCACTAAGATCATCGTCTTCCTCGATGATGATAGGGTATATAGCATACGTGAGAGTATTGACTAGGCTAACTTAAGCCATCGATCTCTACAGTAATTTGTTTGTTCATATTGACGAATTCAAACTTATTTAACTTAATCCAACGCTTTTCGATTTCTACTGTATTTCTTCGTTCACGTGGAGGAATTCAAACTTATTTTCTTATTGCATTCTCAAGTATATAAAAATATTATTATTTTTTTTTTTAATGCGTTTTTTTTTTGTTGTAGTTGAAATTGCTTGATGAAAAGTACTTGGAAGGGGCAGTTAAGCAAGATAGATTCTACCATCAAGTACGAATCTATGCTTCGTACGAGGACCAGACTGATTGATTAGCTACAAAAACAGAAGAACAAAATAAATAAATAAATATATCAATAAATGGAATATCTGTCGGTACTGGATGAGTGTAGTGGATGGTTTGTTGGATGTAATTATTATTCATGACTCTGAAGTTAATTAATACTCGGAAACTATCCTCATCTATCTAGTAGAGCAGCGAAGTATGAAGTTTGGGACATACTGTTTCGACATTTTAAACAGAATACCAGGATTACCCCACGTTCGCGAATAAAATGTTAAAAAATTTTGTTGTTGGAAAAGACAACGCTGGAATTTCCCTTTGTTTATTGAAATTAAGGTTTTGGTTTGAAATCAGACCAAATCGATATGTTTCGATCATTTTGATCATTTTAATTTTAGTTTCGGTCATTTCGATTTTGATTGAAAGATTTTTCTTTATTATTAATTGTGTGTTAAGCAGAGTTTGATTATATTTTGACTGTATTTTGATTTCAAATTAAAAATACGATAAATTTTTGAAAAAAATTTAAATAATTTTAAAAATTATGCAAGAGTTTATAATTAATTTTACTATAATACTAAATACTAATTTAATTAATTAAAATAAATTTTGACAGTTAATCACTGATATTGTCTATTTTTAATATATATTACTGTATAAAAAAAATATGAGAAATAATATGAATATAATTAAAAGTTAAAAATTAACAAAAAAAATTTAATTTATCATTGAAAGGTACTTGACACATACATAATTTATTGATTATAATATAATATAATTAATCATCATCATCATAATCATCATCAGTTGAGTTTGGAATATCCGGGTGTGAAATTACAAATTTAGTACCTAAATGATTCAAACGAGTATTTATAGACATACAAACCAGTACAATTAATTGTATGTGATTTCGCGGCACCGATTCTGAAATATAATCATACATCGAAGGTTCAAAATGAAAATGATAACCATATTCATTAATAACACATAATAAAAGTGATCCAATAACTTATCGAAAGTCTAATAACCCATGAATAGTACCGGTCATGCACACAAGCACACGTGAACAATATTGCATTGTTCACTCGGCTACCAGGCAAGTTTGCACGTGTTGGCGCGCGGCCGGCGAGGTGTGGCCCCAGCGAGGGTGCAAACCCTGGCGCACGACTGGCAAGGGCGCGGGCAAGGCTAGCTCGAGCGCAGGCGAGGGCGGGACGCATAAGGCGCGGGCACAAGGTGTGAGGCGAGGGCGTGAGCAATGGCGCGGGCGCGAGTGAGGCCGCGGGCGTGAGGGCGGCACATTGGCTTGGGCGCGGGCATTGCTCGAGGCCGGTTTGGGCGTAGGCGAGAGCGCGAGGCGAGGGCGCTGGCGCGAAGAGAGGCGAGGGCGCTGGCGCGAGGCGTGAGGCGTGGGCGCAATCATCAGGCTAGTGCGAGGCCGCGAGCGCGAGCACGGGCATGAGCGAGGGCACAAGCGCGGGCTCGCGAGCGTAGGGGCTAGCCCGGCGAGGGCACGGGTACTAGGATGGCGACCGCGCTCACCCTATCGCTCCGGTGCGGGGACCAGAAGCCTGCGTGAGCTTGCGGGCGCCGGGCCCAGGTCGGCGAGGGCGGGTGCACGCCCAGGCCGACAAGGGCAGCTACGAGCACCCGTGCCTCGCCCGCGCACTCGCCGGCGAGCCCGCACCCTCGCCGGCATCAAGCCCGCGCCCTCATGCTCTGGCGCGGGGGCCAGAGGCCGTCGCGAGCCCCAAACCCAAGCTAGTGAGGGCGGGAGCACGAGCGCAGGGGCGTGAGGTCGGTGAGGGCGAGTGCGGGTACCTCACCCACACCCTCGTCGGCAAGCCCGCACTCGCACCCGCACTCGCACTCGCACCCGCACCTGTGCCCTCGCGCCCTCGCCGGCATCGAGCCCGCGCCCTCGCGCCAACCTTTGGCACTCGCGAGCGTGGGTGCCAGAGGCCAATGCAAGGGCGTAAGCCCGATGCCGGCGAGGCTCGGGTGCATGCACGAGGTCGGCGAGGTCGCGGGCACTAGGCTAGTGAGCTCTCTCACGCCCGTGCCTTCGCCAGCCTCACGCTCACTCGCTCTACTCACCGTCACCTAGTGAGCTCACTCGCGCCCACGCTGTCGCCGGCCTCGCACTCGCTCGCTCTGCTCTCAATCGATGCGCGAGCGAGCTCGCACCCGCGCCATCGCTGGCCTCGCACCCACCCACTCTACTCACCGTCGCTGCATGATCTCCCCTCGCGAGTGAGCTCGTGCCCGCACCGTCACTAGCCTCGCACCCGCTCGCTCTTCTCGCGGTCTACAAAACCCTAATTCTAAATTGAAACTATTTTCGACAAAATATTTCGGCCGAAACATTTTGGTTTGGACCGATATTTAAAACCTTGGTTGAAACAACACCACGAATGTCTAACATTTCTTATTTAAATGTATCTGATTATAACGTCCCAGGCAAAACAGTGTTCTATCTCATCTTCTTGAGTTAACGAAGAGATGATCTCGTGTGAAGAGCTGCCCCGACTTGCCGCCACCATGCCCACGCAGCTTCGCACCTGCCTGCACCCATTGCTGCGCCACACTACACCCGCCCTCGCTGTTACCGCCAATTGTTGCTTCCTCCACTTAAGGTATATCTTTGTGAAATTTATTGGTATTTTAATTTTTATTTAAGTTTTAAAGTTTGAATTAGGGTTTTATAATTTGGATTAGGGTTAGTATTTTTGCTTTTGGATTAGGTTTTATAGCTTGAATTATGGTTAGGATTTTTGGAACTTTAGACGTAGAATTATTATAATTTGCAGCAAAAAATTTGTATATTATCTTATTTTCAAATAACATAAAAAAAATAATATAAAATAAAATAAAAAATAAAAGAGATACAATAATATATGTGATTCATCTAAAATTAGGTAATGTTTACAAGTAGAGCGAGAGGTCCACTTTCAAGCTTTATAAGAGTTTATAAGAAAAACTTTACTTTTTTTTTCCAATTAAATTCTTCACTAAGTATCTACGATGTTTCTATCTTTAAAGATAATCTCTTAAAGAGTACTACAAAAAATGATTATTAGAGACCAACGAGAAGTACAAGAAAGACTCATACACATGAGTCGATATATTCTCTCTTTTTCCTTCTCTCTATTCTCTTTATTTCTCTTCATCTATCTCTCTAATACAAGCTCAACATCATACCAAAATCGTACATATTACTACTAGAATATTTATAAGTTCTTGTTGAGTTTAAGTTCTAATCTGATTATAATTTAGGTATTTAAAATTTGAGATAAATTTAAATTTATATTTATATTTATATTTTAATTCAAACTCTAATTCGAATTCGAAACATTTAAATTTAACATAGAATGGTGTGTGATACTTAACGTTAGATAAGGAATTCCAACATTTTGATCCTTGGAATGAAATGTATTATCTTAGAGGGATCTCTTATTGATTTGTGCTGAAAGAGGAGGCAAGTGGAGTATAATGGAGTCGACAAAGGTACAATTGTCGGTAGGGATTGACGAGGGGAGGAGTCAGTGGAGATCGAGGTAAAGGATGACAGGAGGTGCTAACAGATCACAGTCAGAGTGAGGCCCGGCTTCAAGGAAACGATGGAGATATTGGGACAGCTCAGGGAGGCGATGCAAGCCGAGCTCGACTTTGGATGGAGGTGGAGGAGAAAGCCTGAGAACCAATTGAGTTAGTCTGCATCATGTTTTTTTAAATATAATAGCTATTGGTTTTTTTTCTTAAAAAAGTCAGTAGTTAATAGCATATTTTTGTTAAGCGCCGATAATTATCAATGCCGCACAAAAGCACTGGTAATTCCCTGCACTTTTGAAAGTGCCTAATCTAAAGCACTGACGATGCTAGGTGTCACACGACCAAACTTTTACCCTAAAATTTTACCCGTGATGGCGCCAAGGTTCGCCCACCTCAGCCTACCAAACTCGCACAAGCCTACAAGAGTATAGAGGAGAAGAGAAGTATAGCAATCTTGCCAACCTTTTATTACTCACATAAAAGGAATACAACTTTAATGTGGAGTGACACTACAAGTCTCTCTACCTGTGTGTGTCCTAACTCAATAGACCCCCTAGTCTATTTATAGTACACATATTTGGCTGTGAACCACCCATGGAGATCATGGAGAACATGCTCCCACAATGTTCTCCCTGCAGTCCACCTGTTGGAGATCATGGAGAACATTCTCCACAATGTTCTCTTTGCAGTCCAACTATTAGAGGTCATGGAGGTCATTCTTCACAATACTCTCCCTGCAGTCCAACTATTAGAGGTCATGGAGGTCATTCTTCACAATGCTCTCCCTGCAGTCCACCTATTGGGATCATGGAGAACAAGATCCACAATATTCTCCCTACAGTTTCCTTGACTCTCTCCAGCTGCAGTCACCTATCTCATGAGCCCTCAATTGCCTCTTTACTGGCCACATGTCCCTTGACAGTTGCAGCTCTAATTCTCTAGCCTGCGGCTATGTGTTTTCAGCCTGCAGCGCCAAGTGTCCAAGTTGTTCACACGCACCTGTGGCTTACTTTAGCCAACCTGTCCCGCTAGTCACTCTGCAGGACGGTTTGGGCTGTTCGGATCTTCATCCGAACATGTCGTGACTCTGTCACTTGTTGCTATATGTGCTGCCTACGCACACATATGTTGGAGGCAGTTTATCGCCTCGCATGATCACGCACTCCCTCGCATGATATTCCTCGTAGTGGGACCGACCATCACAGCTGGTTGTTTTCTTATATGTGTGTTGCCCGCACACACATACGTTGGAGGCAGTCCATCGCCTCACATGATTACGCGCTCTCTCGCATGATCCTCCTCGTAGTGGCACCAACCACCACAGTTGGTTGTTTTCTCATATGTGTGCTGCTTACGCACACATATGTTGGAGGCAGTCCATCGTCTCGCATGATCACGCACTCCCTCGCATGATTCTCCTCATAGTGGCGCCGACCACCACAGTTGTTTGTTTACTCATATGTGTGCTGCTCGTACACACATACGTTGGAGGTACTCCATTGCCTCTGAGATCATGAGATCCGTTATATGATTTCGTTGTGGTGGCACCTACCACTCACAACGGGTGTAACACTAGGTATAGTTGTACTCTAAAATGATGTAACTTTATCTATAAATTAGTAATATATAATAATAATAATTTTAATGATTTATATACAAATTTGAAGAATATTAATTTAATAATTGTATCCTAATTTTAGGTGATAATGTGAAATTTTATGAGTTTAAAAGGTATATATGCAAAAATTCACATAGATATAGATTATATCTGCAATTTCATGACTTTAGAAGGGCATCCAAGTAAAATAAAATCTGACGATATATATACAATTTTATGACTTTATAAAAATATCATGCAAAAATCTATATAAGATTTTAGGGTGTGTGTGATTTTATTTCTTTAAAATATTATACATGCAAAAACTTATATACGCATGGGACTCTGAATATGCAATTTCGTGATTTCACAAGCGTATGTATGCAAAAAAAAGTGTATAAAGTATGATGGAATGTATATGTAAAATTTTATGCCTTTATAGGGGTACACAAGCAAATATTCAGAGTTTGAGAGAGTATGTAATTTTAGCACTTTACAAGGGTATATCTACAAAAAATTAAATAAAAATGGGGGGTGCATATGCAATTCCATGATTTGTAAGGATATGTGTGCAAAACGTTGTACATATTTTTATGACATACGCAATTTTATGACTTTATAGGGGTACATATGCAAAAGTTCATATAAATTTTGAGCACCTATATGTATTTTTTGACTTTTCTAGGGATATATATGCAAAGTTTTGTATAAAGTATGGAATATATGTAAATTTATAATTTAAGGGGTATAATTGTAGATATATTTTACTTTCTCGCGAAGTGAGCTAACTCAATTTATTTTATTTTTATATCTACTATCATCACATCGATTATTTCCATATTGTCAAATATTTAAAATCGCAAAAGTGAACCTCTATTCAAACTGAACACTATTGAACATGTAATTTTACATTTTGAATAAATTCTCAAATTGTGCAGAATTAAGATTATGAATGAGACAATGATTAGTTGTTTTTCAAGTTGACGATGAGAAAGTTGGTTGAATTCAAAAATGAAGAAGTTGAGAGGAGTTATATATAAATAGACAGGGTGTCACATATAATTTCAAATATAAGGGGTTCTTTGCAAATAGCATCGAAAAAATTGGATTAAATTGTTGTGGCCGGCCAGTCAGTTGGCTGGCATCCTTTCTGTTGCCCAAACAAACAAGCACACTTCTCTGAAAGCAAACCCTTTTTGAGCCCCATTCAACAGCAATCCAATTAGCACAGCACCCATGGCGTGCACACCTAGCAAAATGTTGGCTGAATTGCAGAATCTCAGTATTAAAGTCCTAAGTCTGCGTCGAGTCTTCTCGTATAAATCCTTCCAATTCTCTCCAACCCATTCACCCCTCCCTTGCTTGCACCCAAAGTACTTCTCAACCCAATATTTTTCCGTTTTCATCTTATTGTTTTTCCCTACAAGCAACTCTGATTTTCCTTCTCACTCCAGGTGTCTTCTGCTTCTGCTTGTTTCCTCTATAAAGCTCTCTTGGATCCTCTCCTTTGCTTCAAGCTCATTAGAGCATAACAATGGGAAAGGCCTTGGCAGCGGTGGCGGTGGTGTTCGTGTTTTTGGTTGTTTTTTCTGTTGTGGAAAGCATTCACTTTGATGAGAAGGACCTCGCGTCGGAGGAGAGCCTGTGGGATCTGTACGAGCGGTGGCGGAGCCACCACACCGTGGCGCGGGACCTCGGGGAGAAGCGGAGGCGGTTCAACGTGTTCAAGGCGAATGTGAGGTATATACATGAGGTTAATAAGAAGGACAAGCCGTACAAGCTGAGGCTAAATAAGTTTGGGGATATGACGAAGGAGGAGTTCCGGCGGAGCTACGCCGGGTCCAGAATTCATCACTACCGGACGCGGCGAGGAGAGCCTCATGGCGCGGGCGGATTCATGCATGGGAAGAATAAGGATTTTCCTGGGTCTGTCGATTGGCGGGAGAAGGGAGCTGTCACCCCTGTCAAAAACCAGGGCCAATGCGGTATGATAGAACTTTGATGCTGTAATTAAACTGAAAGTCGGAACTGTTGAAATACGTCGGAACGGTGAAATCTCACTTGGTTAAGCTTTGATGCAGGGAGTTGTTGGGCATTCTCGACCGTGGTGGCCGTGGAGGGGATCAATCAGATCAAGACCAAGCAGCTAGTTTCGTTGTCTGAGCAGGAGCTGATCGACTGCGACACCAGCGACAACGAAGGTTGCAACGGCGGTTTGATGGACCGAGCTTTCGAGTTCATCGAGCAGAACGGTGGCATCACTACTGAGGCTGAGTACCCCTACGAGGCCAAACAAGGGACTTGTGATGCATTAAAGGTAAAATGATGTCAATCAACAAACACGATGATTGCGATTACAGGATTACTCTTACAGAAAAAACTCATTCGATATCCATTAACAACCAAAGCAGAACTCACACATAGTAGTGATCGATGGGCACGAGAACGTGCCGGAGAACGACGAGGAAGCATTACAAAAGGCGGTCGCCAACCAGCCAGTATCAGTAGCCATCGAAGCAAGCGGCTCGGACTTCCAGTTCTACTCGGAGGGGGTGTTCACCGGAGACTGCGGGACGGAGCTGGGCCACGGGGTGGCGGTGGTGGGTTACGGAGCGACGCAAGACGGGACCAAATACTGGATAGTGAAGAACTCTTGGGGGGAGGAGTGGGGGGAGAAGGGCTACATCCGGATGCAGCGCGGCATCGCCGACCGGCAGGGACTGTGTGGGATTGCAATGGAGGCGTCTTATCCAGTGAAGACTTCGCCGAATCCGGCCAAGAAGAATGAGGAACTCAAGGATGAGCTCTGAGGTTTATGAAGCTTGTGCATCTGGAGTGCTAAGTGTTGTTGGAATATTACTATTATGTTATGAAAAAACAGTTATCTTTGTGATAAGGAATAATAAATCTTTGTTGGTTTATCTAATCAATGTCATAATATTGCCTGGCATAACCAATGGTTCCTACCAGATTTAAACAAGATTCTAATGCTATTGTAGCCACAAGGCTATGTATGGTAAAATGTTGAAGTTTGCGGCCAGTGTGGGTAAGTATAATTATCCTATTTTCATTTGGTTTCAAGCAGAAAAAACATAAAAATTATATTTAATCACTCTATTAATCAACTTCAGTGTTACTAAACATAACCTAAGGTTGTTAATAGATTGCAGTTATGACCTATCACTGGAAACTCTAACTCAAATAGGGCTTATTCTCAAATAAGGTTGGGTTTCAGCTATTTCAACCTGGGAAAGAACAGCTAGCATTCTAATCTAATTTATTGTGATCCCGGTCGAATTGGTTTGCACACGAATCTTGATGTATATTGGATGGTTCAGATACTGTACTTAAAGCTTTCGGGTAGGACGTGTCCTCGTCCAGTAGTTAGCAAATCGGGAAGCGAGAGTCGGGAGCCACAAGTGCATGCATTTGCTTCATTATTTGACTACGTGTCTGATTTTCGGTCAAAATCTTTTGACAGCGTGCTGTACGGTCCAATGCGACCCCTTCCACGATTGATTGGGCACTGAGCTCATTGTTGTAATACATTTATTTTTATTTATAACGAATCAAATACCACATAATTTTTGGAGTGGTTGCATGGCATTGCCTGAACTCTGGTTCAAGCAAGATAATAAAACCTCGATTTTCCCTCTGAGTTTGGAGCGCTCAAAGCCAAGACATTTTGCTTTCAGTCAGATGGCATTTTGGCCGAAACTATTTGCAATGATCGAATAGATAGCAGACAATCGATAACAGCGATTCAAATCCACAGTGAAAAGAAGAATCTGAAAACGTGAAGTGAAAAAGTAAGAAGAAGCAAAACTAAATATACACCACTTGAACATGCAACCCACTTGCTTCCACCAGACCACTGCTACTCCCCTCTGGTCATTGTCGTTCAACAAGTATCTCACGGCTCAAACCTATTGTGCACCGGCCTCCGCCGCCTTACCCCCGCGTAATCCCGCTCCGACCACCACCATGGCATCGTCTCCCGCTCCCCGTTGCGCATTCCCCTCACCGTGGCCGTCTTCTCATGCAACCTATCCCCTCCTGGGCCATAAAAAGATCAAAACATTCTGTTTGTATCATGATCGTAGAAAGCTACCAAGTACGAGGTTTAGAAGTTGTTTTACCTACTGTAAGTGGACTATGGAGCAAGGAGAGGCTAAGGAGCATGGCAATGAGTACCAAGGCTTGCAGCTTGACAAAGCCCATTTCTTCGTCTTCCCCTTCTTTCCCCTCTTTCGAGGTTTAAGGCTACAAGGCAAAAGCAGGCTGAGTATTAGATTTTGTGAGGCACTCAGGCAAGGCCAGAGCTTGTGTTTTGTCCCTTGGGTCTCATAGGTATCTATTGTATGGCATGCCTTGGGGACTCTCCTAAGGGGCTTTTAAATAAAATACTCTGTAAAAGCATCCTATAAGTTTCACTTGCTCCAATGACTTGTTGCATGTGCCGGAACTCAAATTTTAACAGCAAGCTGTTAACTCACAAATTCAAAATATCCATTATTCATTGTCCATGTAGTAGTAGAGACGCCCTTCTTTCAAAAGTTATCATAATTTAAAATCCAATCTTCATTATTTATTATCCTTATTCATTATTATAGCAGGGTAATAAAAACAAGAAAAATCAATTCAACCAAAATATTTATGACATAGAAAACTAATGTTATTATAATTTAAAATCTAATATCAATTATATGTTGTCTTCTGTTTGCTATTAATATCAGAGAAGTTGAGATATCACTCTTTTAAATCTAATTCTTTTTCATGTGAAAAATCAAAATTTAGGTTTTTGAGCATATAAAGGTGTGTAAAAAAAATTTAAAAACTGGTATACCATACCGTATTATTCGATAATCGCTATTAAAATCAGTTCTCATATTAAACAAGTATAATTTCATTTTTCAATTTTTGTAAAAGCACAAAACTAGTTCCAGTTGTGGTTCTACACTTAAAAAAAACGATGAAGCAAAATTATACCAATTTTATATAATAAATATTATATATCATATATATATCATATATATATTAAAACTTAATTTCACATCTATAATTTGTTAATCTCTTTTCAATCTCCACCAAAATTGTGGTCTCGAAAAATATCATAAAAAAATATAGGTCGTATCGAGTTTTTAAAATTTTACAGTATAAAATATACATTTTTAAATATATAATTTGAAAAATTGCTATATTAATTTTAAAACCGCTTTAAAATTAATTTAAAATGAAATTAAAATTTTGATTCTCAACCTAAATTAATATGCTTTCAATTTTAAGATTCTTAAAAGTAATTTGAATTTTATAGATTATAAAATCGATATAATTTAGCGGTTTTGCTCGAGCAGGGTGTTTTGCCTTCACTCATGAGAGGAAATATTTCAAACGAGATGAGTGAGAAATATGAATCATATTTGCTAGTCAAGTTATGAAAAAGAATTGTAGCGTCTTTGCTTTTGTCTTACTCTCTCTGGTAGTAGGATGAAATCTTCTGAAATATTTTGTCATGTGAGCACCACTCGCAGACAAGGCATTAGGCAAGAAGAGACACTTGAGATCTCCTGTGAGTAATAAAATAATAAAATTAACAAAAGATAGGCCATGCTTATCAGCCCCCATCCACAATGCATAGCATTTCCATAATTCCATTCTGGTTCTCTAGGGGTCGTTTGGAACAGGGTCAGGACTAGTGTGACCTCGTCCTGATCAAATTATCTTTTAAACACCAAAAATTTGATCGCACTAATATTATTTAATTTATTTAAATTATAATAAAGATTTAATTAAAATACCCTCAGTTCATCTGAACCGTCGAATTTCGATCCAACGGTTCAGATCAGCTCAGCTGAAACCCTAACTATATAATCTTTTCCTCCCCCCCCCGGACGCTGCCACCCTCCTTCCCCGTCGACGACACAACAAACTTTGCGAGCGAGCTCGGCCAGTGACCTCCACACGCGAGCTCGGCACCCGAGCTGCCCGCGCGAGCTCGGCCGGTGAGCTCCGCGCGTGAGCTTGGCCGGCGACGTCGTGGTCTCACGAAGAAGATGAACATTAGTATGTGAATAGTACTCATCGGAGAGCATTTTTGTTCACAAAAAAGTTTAACCATTTGTTATCTAGATCAGTAACCAAATAAGATTTACTTGACCGTATTAACGTTTTACATTTTACCCCTTCTTTTGATCTTGATATTGACATTGATCCCTTTCCAAACGGCCCCCTAATGATCTTTAGCACCAGAGCCAGTCCCATAGACCTAATTATTGTTAATAACAAGTACAAATGAATGATTAATGGCTGAAATCCAATTTAGATTCAAGGTATCTAAGTTTGTAATTTATTATTAAGAAGTAAAAGAAAGTAATTGGAAGTGAAATTATTTTTGTTCACTCTTAAAATTTAATTATTTAGAAGTGACTATTTAAACTCAATTCACTTCTAACCATTTGCCATCATAAGTAATAAATAAATTAAATTTTAGTTTCATATTTTTTTTATTTTGAAGTGATTTATGCAAGCGAAACTAATAATATTTTAAATTACATTAATATTAATAAAATCACGTACAACAATATAATTTTTTATATTTTTTTATTTGTGAAATTTTTTTAATAAATAATATTTTTCATATTAATAATTATATTTTTTGAATGTAGATAACTTCCGATTGTATCTAAAAATAGGTCGGAAAAAAATTTTCTCCATACTTTTGTTCATCTCCGTATAATCAAATAATTCCTAATAAAAAGTTCAAGAGGAACAATCATGCACCTTGACGGTTTGAAAAAACTGATGACAAGCTAAATTCCTAGGTTTGGAAAGCATATCCCGAGACAACTTGCGTCATCTTAGAAGTCCTATCTCAAGCAGAAATTTTGATTTACACCATTTACATAGAACCAAACACATAAAAATTCAAATACAAGATTTTGAAATACATGTGAATCCATTTACATTGTATTTCTGTTCACAGCAGACCAAACAGAGACCCTAAAGAATTCAAATAGACGCCATCAAGTAATACCTTGGTGAAGACGATTAGTCAATTGGGAAAAGAGGACAGAAACTTGTAGTCTCAAATGCTAGTTCAACTAGCAAACCTGTAGTCTCAAATGCTAGTTCAACTAGCATCAAACTTCAAAAACAATTTGTGTCAATATTTTAAATCAATAACCAAGTGTGCAACAATGTTTATCCAAACAAAGTAGAATCTGTATCTAGAGCATGACATAAATAATAATCTAATATTATAGAGTGACATACATGCATCAAAGTACACATTAGGTTAATAGAGATTATCCAAGCTATTTCATAACCATAAGGATTTTTAACTATAGCGCTATTATTTATGTATATTGATTCACAACCCTGTTCATTAAGTTTATCTAGCTTCTCTTTTTTTTGACAAGTGTCATTATATTATTTAGTATATGGCTGACCCTCTTTCTTATTCAAACTTGAATCTATAAAAAGCATTGATTTCTTCAATCCCTCTATTTTTCTTTCAAATTCCAACCTTTGGTTTTCTATATCAAGCAAGCCCTCTACAATAATCACTCTCCATAAAAATTATAAAAATCATCAAAATTAACTAATAATAAAAACGGAAGTCAGTGCATAAAATTACATCTTTCTCTTTGCCCTAACACTAAGCATACCATGGAATCGAAAAGCAAGAAAAAAAAAAACCTTGCGCCATATAAACAACTAGAGCTCTACTCAAGCTCCACTAATAACTGAACGGAGCACCACCACAGAGGTCAAAGAACTTTTATTTGAAGAGATATTATTATGGTTTACAGCTGTGGAGGTGAGAAATAGGCGAGGACTAATTGTCTCTCTTGCTAGTTAACACGTCGAGTAGTGATTGGGTGACCCCAGCCACGAGATCAGCTATAGGATCGTGAACCTTGACGAAAATTTAGTTGTTGAGGAGTAGGAGGGAACCTAAGACATTGTGATTGAAGCAAAGGACGAGATCGGAGTTGAGATATCGGAGTTTTCATTGCCATTGAGGTAGTTAGTGTTGGGATTCGCAACGAAAGGTTTATAAATTACCTTATTCTCAAACAACACAAGAAATGAGAAGTAATGTAAGATAAAAAAAAATAACAAAAAAAGACACAGCGATATACGTAGTTTACCTAAAATCGAGTTACGTCCATGGGAGGAGTGAGATCCACTATCCAAAAGGCTTTATAAGAGTCTATAAGAAAAGACTGTACTCTTTCTCACTCAATTAAACTCTTTCACCAAGTCTCGGCAATACCTCCACCTTCAGAGAGAATCTCTAAGAAAACACCATAAGGAACTATCACGAAAGATAATTGAGAAGCACTAGAAAGACACACACATGAGAGACGACATTCTCTCTTTCTCTTCTTTCTATTCTCTTTATTTCTCTCTCTTTATTTCTCTTTAGTTCAATCTCAGTACCATACCACACTTAAACCCTATGTATTATAGTATATTTATATTTATAGACCCTAATTGAATCTGAGTTTTACTTTAATTACAACTCCTAATATTATAAATCAATCATAAATCTGAATTTAACTTTGGAGTCTTTAAGTCAAACTCTAATTTGATTTCGAGACACTTAAAACTTAATAATCTCCACCTTGGTTTGAACTCGGGCTACAACCATTACGAAACTTCAGCCATTATCTCTCATCTAGTCCCTCCCCATGGGTTACTAGCTTATTCAGCTAATTGCAAGACACGAGCTTGAACCAATCTTAAATTCGCTCTTCATGCCTACAATCTTGTATTTTTGGAAGTCTTTCAGATAACTTGTGTCTGCTGCTATAGTAAAAGTAACTCGAGGAGAATGTCTATCTCTCGTCAAATCACTCTGAGTATCATACTTCTTCTTCACCACTGTGGCCATCAGAACTCTACTTACAATGGTGTTTCCTACTAATCGATAAATATTATCGTACTTTTCTCCTTTTATCAGGATTCTAATATCGCATGTCACCTTCATAACTCTATCTTTCATTGAATAATTATATCCTTTAGAGTCCAGTACACCAAGTGAAATTAGATTCTTCCGCATCTTGGGGACATGCCTCACCCCAATAAGAGTACAAATCACTCCATCAAGTATCTGAATTTGGATTGTTCCCACACTGGCGATCTCACAAGTCAAATTATCGTCCAACCAAATAGTACTTTTCTTATTATTCTCCTCATAAGAAGTAAACCAATTTTTCCTGGAGTAAAGATGGTAAGAACTATCGGAATCTAAAATTCACTCACCAGAAGTGTCGATTTCTGCGGATACTACAAGAATATCTCCACCCGCATTATTCTCAGAATTATCATTTTC
Source organism: Trichopus zeylanicus subsp. travancoricus (assembly GCA_005019695.1). Classification (NCBI taxonomy): domain Eukaryota; kingdom Viridiplantae; phylum Streptophyta; class Magnoliopsida; order Dioscoreales; family Dioscoreaceae; genus Trichopus; species Trichopus zeylanicus. The sequence goes on along the minus strand of RXID01019391.1, from coordinate 150,796 downwards.
TATTATCATCGTCATATTGAAAGACTCTATCTTTTCACGTTCAGGTCAATGCCGTTTAATGTGACCATACTTCTTACATGAATAATATTGTACTTTCGCTTTCAATTTTGATTTGGACCGTTCTTATTTTCTCCACGTTCTCTTAATCTTCCTCTTTCGTGAGCCACCAATTCTTTACTAAACTTCATATCAATATTAAAGTTTTTTATTTTCTTATTAGGAAGAAGACTAGTTTCACATCTTCTATCTTGAGAGTCTCTTTACCATAAAGAATTGTAGTCACCATATGATCGTACGAAATAAGAAGAGACATCAGGAGAATCAACGCCTTATCATCATCTTCAAACTTCACATCAACTTTCAGCAAATCATTAATAATCTTAATGAAGATATTCAGATGATATAATATAGTTGTACTTTCGCTCATACGTAATATGTACAACTGTTATTTTAGATAAAACTTATCCGTGAGGCTTTTGACATGTACAACTTCTTGAGTTTTGTCCAGATGTCCACTATAGTTTCTTTATCAATGACATCATATAAAACCTCATTAGTCAAACTTAAAATAATTAAATTCAATGTCTTTTAATTTATCTCCTCCTAGTGTTTATTGTTTATCTTGGTTGATCTCTTTTCTTTATCCTCTAACATCTTTGGCAGACATTGACAAATAAGAATCGCCTTTATCTTATTCTACCATAAAGCAAAATTTATCTTGTTGTCAAATTTCTCTACCTCAAGTAAAGACTTTATCATTTTTATTATTTACTTCTAAGCTTTGATACCAATTGTTGGTATTCATAACGAAAGATTTATGAATCACCTTATTCTCAAATAATATAAGAAACAAGAAGTAATATAAGCTTAAAAAAAATAATAAGAAAAAATACAGCGATATACATGGTTCACCTAAAATCGGATTACGTTCATGGGGGAGCGAGATATTCACTATCAAAAGGTCTTATAAGAGTTTATAAGAAAGATTGTATTCTTTTTCACTTAACTAAACTCTTTCATCAAGACTTGATAATACCTCCACCTTCAGAGAGAATCTCCAAGAGAATACCATGAGAAACCAGTATGAGAGACTACCGAGAAGCACTAAAAAGACCCACACACGAGAGTCGACATACTTTCTCTTTCTTTTTTTTCTCTATTCTCTTTATTTCTTTCTATTTCAACATCAGCACGACACCACATTTAAACGCTATGTATTATAGTATATTTATAAATCTTTATTGAGTCTGAGTTTCACTTCAATTATAACTCCTAATATTACAAATCGATTATAAGTTTGAATCTAATTTTAGATTTTTATTTTAACTCAAACTCTAATTGGAGTTCGAAACACTTAAAATTTAATAAGCTAATATCTGGTGATCTTTTGCCGAGAGTTGATGACCGACAATGAGGGAGATGACAATGTCGGTAGAGGAATTTGAAAGAAATTGAAGTATCCAAAGTCCTTGCGGGAGATGGATTTGAGGTTTAAGATGAGTTTCCAAGATCACGAGTCTACTCATCCCGGTCTCTGCTGCTTGCCTGATATAGCGCGGTCCCGTGACGACATGGTAACATGGCCTGATAGTGGCGACTTAATGTTAATTTGGAGTAGGTTCAGTAGACTAGCTAATCAATGCTATCAATCCTCACACCCTAGTTAAAATAATAAAGAAATTTTCTCTCCGTTAACAGTATTTATTATAATATTTTAACAATATTACAGTACCGTTAGTAATGCAAGGAGTTAATTTGAAATATTTGTTATATCAAAGGGGTTAAATGAAGATGTTAAAAATTTGAGAAAATTTTTTAAAAATTGATCAATTTTTAAAGAGAGTGTAGAAAAAAAATTTCCTAAAAATAATGTCCTACTACAAACTAAAATTTTCTCAGAACATCTCCATTATATTCTCTTGAAATAAAATCCAAATGCTCCTGTCGAGGAAAACTCAATCCAAGCCAGTTTAAAAAGGTGATATCAAGTGGGATGGATTGCTCCACTATTTCACAAAACAAACAGCATGAGTTGACCGCCAGAAAAGGATGAAATGTAATGAAAATGGAGGAGAAACAGAAAAAGAATTTCTAGGGTTTACCAACACCCAAGTATTTATAGCATCATTTTTAGTAAAGATGAGCCTTCAAAGTCTACCTATAACAGGGAGAGGATTTGAATATCGATTCTTGTTTTCTCCCTAGCTATAGTGGGATGTTCCCTGGTGGAGTCAGACGTCCATGGCTTAGGGACACCTCAAACACATATTGTGAAGGTTAATCACCTGATTCGAGTACTCACCGGCATGGCCTGGGCTCTCTTTAGAAGAAGCATGATAGTGAGTGTCGCAAACTTCCTCTCTTTCCTAGGGACATTGTGAATCTCCTCTTTAAAACGAGGCTATGTGGCCCATTTCTATGACAAGCATTCTTCTTTAAAAATGTAGTTTTGTTGTTCGTTTCTATTTCTACTATTTGTAGCCTTTTTCAAACTCAAATAACTCGCGATTGAGTTCAACCCAATTAAACGAATGTCGAGTCCACTCACGTACTACCAAATTTCGTTGGATGAATCTTAAAATTATCGAAGTAACTGGTAAAAAAACTTCACTTGTTTAGGGGGTGTTTGGTTGTTAACAAAATGAAGGGAAGTAGTTGGAAGTGATATCACTTCTCCTTATTTTTGTTGTTTGGTTGTTCAAAGGTAAGTTTTTGAAAATCAATGCATTTCCAAGCATTAACAATCAAAAAATAAAAAAATAAACTAAATTTTACTTTTATATATTTTAATCCAAAGTGAACTTCTAGAAATAAATCTAATATATTTTAATTATAATCACATTAATAACTTCGCATACAATAAAAATATATTTTTTAAAAATATTAAATAAATAATATTTTACAGAAATAATTATATAAAAATTTTTATTTATAAACAAATAAATAAATAATATTTTACAAAAATAATCACATAAAAATCTATTTATGAAAAATTAAAAAAATATTTTACCAAATAATTACGCTTCTAAAATATAATTTAGTCCAACTAAATATTAAAAGTAGATTATTTTTTTAAAAGTGAATTAGAAATAAAAAGAAATGACTTCTCTATATTTTTCATCTGCTTTTAAAACAACTAAGCAGTTACTTACATCACTATTTGATAATGGCAACATTTTATAACATTAATCGGAGACGAGAAGAGAAGACAATGTTGGCAGAATTCTTCAAACAGTGTAGGAAAACCAGGACAGTGTGAAGGAACCCAAAGAAGCAAGAAAAAAAAAACACACCACGACACAACAAATCAAAGTTCAGGAATTAAACAATTCAAATGCTTTTACCGAAAAAAAAAATGTTCAAAATGCCAACAAGTAAAGTTTAAAATTTTGATCAAATCCATGACAATTCGTTTAAAATTTAATAAAAGTATATTCAATTATATATGTTATTTTTATTTAGGTGAGATCGATAATTCTCAAGACTTGAGTTCAAATTCTAATTTTTACAATTTATTTTGTAAAATATTTTAGGTAATTTTTGATTTAAAAATTATATTTAATAACTTAAAAAATATGTGTATAATATTTTTGAATTTAAAATTAAAGTATAATAAAGAAATTGAAAATAAGTTAATTAATTGAAATATATTAATTTGGATGGATGAACAAACCATCTCAAAAATTCAAATGTAAAACCTTGGCAACAGCTATTGCAAATGGAGTGCTGTTGTGGGAAAACGAAAACAGGAAACAGCAGATTTCCTATTTGGTTTAAATATCTCTTAATTCTTAAACTATGAATCGAAAGCTTGTTTATGTTGGAGTCTGGCTCTGACCACGACTGTGCATATGAACCAAATTCCTTTCTGTGTCAGCAGTATTAGCATTTTCTTTATGAAAGAAGACCAACGGATTCATCGACTACGCCAGAGATATTTCACAACATTAATGATAGATTCTAGAGAATTATATTAAGACTTGTATGGACTATATCATTTGCATCTGCGAGAATTAATCTAATGAGGAATCCAATAATCTCATCGAGAGAGGGAAATGGATAATTTACTGACGGTATTAGACAAAAAAGCTCCGAAATACCCATGCGGACTGCCTAAGCGTTTAAAACAATAGCTTTCGCGTTTTCATTTTTTATAAACTATAATTTAAGATTTAATATTAATAATTTAAAAAACTAGTTATCAAAATATTTGTTCGTGGAATTAGGGGTTGACTAAGCATCATTGCAATGTTACTTGGCAACTTAAATTGTCTAACATATAATATTTACAATAAGACACTATTTGGTTGGGATCAGGATCAGAATCAATATTTTTCAAAATTATTTTTTTTTTATAAAATTAATATTATTTATTTTATATCGTTATTAAATTATATTATTATAAAAAATTAAATAATTTTTCGAATTTTAAATTATTATAGCGTTAATTTTGATAAAAAGATATTAGTTTACAAAAATGATTCACTAGTCTTGATTTTGATTCTGATTCCGAACCAAACAATGTCTATGATATCATGCAGATGTTATCGTCATTCCCATATTTACAATAAAGAATGAATTTTTTAGTTATTCAAAAAATATAAAAAGGTTAACATATGATACCTTTATTAATACTTTTACATACTTGGTATTCTGCTATAGATATTTATCGACAAACTTCAAAGTCCACGATATCTCTTATTATTATAATATAGAGCACAATATTAATATCAACAATAAAATAATGAATATGAATTATTGGCTATTGGGTGAAAAGCTAAGATGATCCCTCTATTACAACAAAGTAAATAAAATACTAACATATCAATATTTGAATAAATTAAATAAAAAATAAGCACTATAAATCATATAGATGAATACACCTACATAAACAAAAGTGAATATAAGTTTATAGAGAAATGAGTATATTAGTACTAAGAAGTGAATACAAGTGAACAAAAAAAATGAATACATTAACACTAAAAAATGAATATAACATAGTTCACAAATGAATATATTTCTGATAAAAAGTGAATACATTCTATTTCTGTTATGACAGATAATCGCTAAAGATCAAGACTAGGAAAATGTCGGAAGGAGAACATGATCAGAAAGAAAGTTATTGGTGCTAAATTATGATTGAATTGCACTAAAGGTAGAGAGACTAAGGGGGAATTTGGTTTTGGACTAAGGAAGAGATCATCCTCTTTTTTAATCTAACTAGTAACCAAATGGGTTTCCACTAGTATGACTATACCTAAGTTAATTTTTGAAATATATAAAAAAAATATTATGAAAATACCCTTAGTCGTAATTTGGGATCCATCGATCTCCTCCTTGGATGCATTAATTGTGCTTCAGAACTTGCCCCTGATCTCTTCCATCTGCATTGATGTCGTTGCTCCCAACTGCGTTGCCACACTGAAGGTCATTAATTTTCTAAAGCTTGTTGCCGCTCTCAAGTTTGACCCCACTTTAAAACTTGATGCGTTGCTCCAAAGCTCGCTGCCTCTGTTTTGCCATTTGATGCCACTCCCAAAGCTCGGCACTACTCTCAAGCTCGTTGTCAATGCCTTTTTTCAAACCTCCTCTGCCTCCTCACCTTGAACAATTTTCTTTCTATGTTGAACCATTGTTAGCTTGTTAATATGATCAAAAGTTTCCATATTTTTTTGGTGTTATATATGATAATACAATCTACATTGGAGCTCTGTTATTTGCTCTATATCTTAATACTTCTTTCAAAGTTCCATAACAGAATAAATTTTTTTTTGTAGTTTGATTAAAATCTCAACATATGAACCTACAAAAATTCATATATCTCACTCTGTCTCCAAGAAACTTAATGGATGAGATCTCTTATCTCTCTGGTTTTTTTATGAAATCCATAATTATTATATAATATATGCTTGTCTTATTTGTGAAAATTTCTTTAACATATTTACCTACGGTAGTTTCATTTTTCCATAAATTCTATTTTGAAATAATTGAACTGTAACATTATTTAACTTTTATATCAAACTTATATTCTTGTAGGTAGTCTTTACCATCTGATTATGACAAAAGGGGCTTCTCTTGATTCCAACTCGAGAGAAAACAAAATATTGAGTATTTTCATAAATTTTATTATGTCCATTCTTAATTTTAGTGCAAAAGTTTATTCTTATTATTAATTAAAAAATCTTTTGTTATTGAGGCAAATAAAATCCTTTTTGTCATTGTTTTAATTTTTTGTCATCTATAGAGTTGCGTAGATGAGATTCATCATATTTATTGTCCCATTTTTTTATTGTTTATGGTACCTTTATTAAAAAAATTTCCTCCATTTAATAAAAAATTTGATGTTAGACACAGCGAACCGAGGTACACCTAATAAGCACAATCTGAAAATACATGGTAAGAAAAAGTCAATACAATAATTAGATGTTAATAGTGCTAGAGGATGATCCCCAAATTAGAAACTCTGAAGAAGATATTTTACTTGTCAAACTACTTATGGAGGAACATGTTGAGGGTAAGAACAATGGTTATAATTGTTAAAGGAAAATATGGACTAAAATTACTCGTAGGTTTGATGAGGTAGTGAGTGTGTCATGAGATGCGAAGCAAATTAAGATCAAATGGAAAAAAATTGAAAGAAAAGTATGATGATTTTTCATTTATGAAGAACAAAAGTGGGTGGACCCATAACTATAATCCCAATAAGCCAACAGTAAACAAACTAAATGTAGTGGACGATTTCTTCTAGGTAAAATCTAGATCCTATTATATTCAATTTGATTTGTGTGACAATCATGTGAAATACTAATTCTAGTTACTTTTTGTCTCTAGCATGATACGCATTATCCATAGATCTGGAAGAATGGATTCCCTTTGTTATTTGATGTGGAGCTTATAGTGAAGAGCTCTATTGTAACTAGAGAATGGATGTTGCCATCTAGAGGTCCAATTGAACCAACATCGAGAGGGAATGAGGGATCAGGTTGAAGCAATTCACCAAATGATCCAAATAACAACCTAGAAGGAAGGACATCATGGAAATCTTCCTGTATGGAGAAGCTTGCTTGGAGACGAGGGAGCACTTTTTGATGGTCATGAGAAATGTTTTTTTGACCCATGTGAAAGCAGCAATGCAAGAAGCAACAAGAGGCACTTTGGTGAGGGTGTAAGGAGTACTGCTCGTAAGCCCATCATATATGCCGATCCTAAAAAGCTAGCTGAGTAGATGTTAATAACAAAAAGAAAAAGACCTTTTGGTTGACAAAATTCAAAAGAGTAGTCAAAGTGGAGAGGAGCCCACAACTAGCATGTTACACCATTATAAATGCATGGACAAGTTGCTCCAGCTTAATTTTGTTAATGGTCTAGAGAGGTATAAATGCTTCATAGCTCTCTAGGTCTAATGAAGCAGGATTATTTTCTATGGGAGAAAGATCCATATGCATTGAAATTTTGGGTGGCAAAATAAATACATTGTTATGATGCAAAAAAATGGTCATGTGAAGGGAAGAAACATGGGTCCAGCTAGAAAGTACTAGCAATGGAAGAGATTGCTTAAAGAGAAGCAAAGCGACCTTGTGAAAGAATTTTTGAATGAAATGAGCCTACGTAGGTGACCCCAATAGTGCAACAGTTGTGATCGAGAATATGTGGATCTCAATGCTAGTCCCCAACATGAGGACATATAGTAGATTTGCAATGTTTTTTTCCTCAAGTTGGAACCTCATAAAATATACTTATTTTTATTTTGCATTTTGCCTTCAAATTCTCGCCATGGAGGATTGTGTGCTTCTTCCCACTTTGGTAAGCCAAAAATGTATCTATTTTTGCCATTACTACCTCTCTACTTACATCATTTTATCCTAATAGTTTCTATCATTCTGGATTATTAGTTTTAGCTATGAAATTTTTTCATATGTCTTTATTGTCTAACCAAGATTCTATATAATAAAATCACTTGTACTAATATATGTGATTGATAAGATTGTCTAAAAAATAGTTGAATAATATAGTTACATTAGATTTTAGCAGAGCATCATTAACTTCAATTTTGGAATTGAGATTAGGTTTTTTTTGTCGGATTCCATCATTAGCTTTTGACTTGAATGATGCTTCTAAGCCCAGAAATACATTGCATTATTGTATGTCTTGTTATGCATGTGAAAACAAAATATATTTATTTATGGATACTGTTTAGTATGTGAAGAATACATTCTCTTATGTTTTGTCGATACGAAAGTGTACTTAGCAAAAATTCAACATGTGAGAGATATATTCTCTTATGACTTATTGATAAAAAAGTGTACTATAATAATAATTTTGCATGCAAAGCACAAGCTTGGGTTATAAAATAAGCCGAGGCTGATTATTGTATCTACATCACCACTGTAATTTGCTGCATCTTCTTATATTGATCTTTAAAGTTGAATTCCTCATATTTATATCTTCATATCAAGATACATTCTTTCTAACCCTTATCTTTTTGTTTTACGTAGGAGTTGTTGGGATCAATTTCAGCAATTTGGGATAGTGGAGACCCCGACAGTAATCTCAAATCACAAATCAAAATGATTTGAAGTGCGCTATGAAGTATTATGGAAACATTGACTTCCAATAGGTACAAACTCCAATTGTTAATTATCTCAATGATCGTTAAAAATCTCCTAAAGTAAGAAATTAAGCTAATAAAATAGAGATATAAAAAAAAAGTATTTGATTGATTTTAAGATATGATACCTCGCTTAAGTAAGGGTATATCCTCACTTTACAATAAATTTTAATATAGAATTATAAAAAATATGAAAAAATGAAGAAAGAAAAAGAGAAAGGTGGAGTGGAGAAGAAATTTTAATATGTGCTGCTGTCTCACTCCCCTGTGCTAGACCACATGGCATTTGACTCAAATTGACTTGGTTTTCAGCAAATATTATTGACATCATTTGATGGGATATGAAAGGGAATGTGATAGATTCGAAGTATTTCCAATAGTTTAGAGTATTGGTGATAATTTTATTTAGTTTAGTGGTGTCACCAACGGCTTATAAGATTGGATATAGCTTTGAAAATTACATCGTCAACTACCTTTGGAATGATTGACTTGAGGAGTGCGTCATCAACTACTTTTAGGGTTGGTTGACTTTAAGAGTGCGTCATCAACTGATGTGGAGTTGACTAGCTTAATGGGCACGTTGTCAACTGCTTATGGGGTTAACTAGCTTGAAGGGTGGCTAACAACTTCATTCGTGTTATTGATTGATTTTATTTGAATAAGACATTGTGATTGACTAACTAAGTTTGAGCTTACCTTAGTTCGGTTTGAATTGAAGTATTACCAATGCTTTTTGGTTAGTTTAGCTTTAAAGTGTGACTGACAACTCTTTTAGTACATCTAATGAGACTCAGTTTAATCTTATTTAGTTCTATTCAAATTAATTTTGGTTTGAGTCAGGACAATAATATCACCCTTCGTTTATAACCTCAGAGTATTATTGAAGGTTTAGTACACCCAGTGGGACTTGGTTTGACTCTATTTAGTTATATTATGACTAATATAGTTTGGGTCTGAATTCAGTTCAAAATTAATTCAAAACTCAATTTCAATTTGAGTCTAAAATTAATTCACTTGATGTTTAAAACTTGATTAAATTGCAATTCACTAACTCCTTCTTGAAGATAGTGATATGTTTTAGTCTTCCTATTTTCGAAATCTTTGGTGATTAGGTTTGCGTTGATGTCTTATAGCATGACTAGGGGAACCATGTGAAATATCAAAGTCAATGAATATTCAGTAATGAATTCAATTCACCAAGCTTAACATCGATTTTCAGAAAAACATTCGCCAAATATTGATCATTTACTTTAATTGGAGTAGTACTAATCTGATTTGAATCTAATTTGATTTAGTTCAATGGTCAATATTCAATTTTGGTTGAAGTTTGATTTTATTTGATTCGGTTGAGTTTAATTTTGTGTTGGACCTTTATCGAGTTTTAGTTTGCATCTTGATGGACTGCAATTTAAGTTCAAGTCAGTTCAGTTCAACTTAGTTTTTATCCATTTATTTTGGTTGAGTTCAATTTTAATATAATTAAGTTACTTTAAGTAATTTAATTTGAGAATCTTTGGCTATTTATGATAATTGTAAATAGACCCATGGCTCGGCTTTAAATATGCGAACCTAAGGGCTGACTTAGTTTATGAGCTTGAAAGTTGGCTTATAGGTGCAAATCCGAGGGCTGACTAAGTGCAAGTCTAAAGACTATCTTAGATGTGAATCTAAAGACCGACTGAATGTGAGCCCAAAGATTTGTTAAAGTGTGAGTCCGAAGGATGTTTAAGGTAGAGCTTGAAGGCAGGCTTGGATGTAAGCGTGAATACTGGTATGGATGTGAGCCTAAAGGTTGGTTTGAATGCGAGTATGAAAGCTAGCTAAGTGCGAGCCCGAAGGCTGATTGGGTGCAAGCCCAAAGGTTGGTTGAGTGTGAGCTCAAAGGCTGACTGAGTGTGAGCCTAAAGGCTGGTTGAGTGCAAGCTTAAAGGCTGGCTGAGTGTGAACTTGAAGGCTGACTAAGTGTGAGCTTGAAAGCTAGCTAAGTGTGAGCCTAAAGGCTGACTTGAATGTACGCTCGAAGATTAGTTAAGTGCAAGCCCAAAGGCAGACTAAGATGCGAGCCTGAAGGTTAGCTTGGATAGGTTCAAACGCTAGCTAAGTGCAAACCCAAAGGTTGGCTGAGTGTGAGCTTGAAGACTAGCTTAATACAAGTCTGAAGGTTAGCTGAGTGTGAGTTAGAAGATTAGCTAAAGTATGAGCCCAAAGACTAACTAGGTATGAGCCTAAAGACTAACTAGGTATGAGCTCGAAGACTAACTAGGTATGAGCCCAAAGGCTATCTGAGTGTAAGCCTGAAGACTAACTGAAGTGCGACCCGAAGCAGGCTAGGTGCAAGCGTAAAGACTAGCTTAGATGTAAGCCCAAATGCTAGCTAAGTATGAGCTCAAAAACTGACTTAAATATGAGTTCGAAGGTTGACTGAGTGGTAGCCTGAAGGCTAGCTCAGCGAGAGCTCGAAGATTGGCTGGGTGCGAGCCCAAAGGCTAGCTTAAGTCCAAGCACAAAGGCTAACTTGGATATAAGTACGAAGGCTAGCTTAAGTGTGAGTCCAAAGGCTGAGTTGAATGTGAGTCCAAAGGTTAGTTAAATGTATGCCTGAATATTGGTTAAAGTGTAAGCCCGAAAGCTGGCTGGGTGAGAGTCTGAAGGCTAGCTTAAGTGCAAATCCAAAAACTAGTTGAGTAGAAGGCCAAGGGTTGCCTTAAGTATGAGCCCGAAGGTTATCTAAGTGCGAGTCAGAAAATTGGCTGACGTGTGAGCTCGAAGGCTGACTTAAGTATGAGCCCTAAGGCTAGATAGGATGTAACTCTCAAGACTAGCTAAATATGAGTTCAAAGGCTGGCTAAGATGTGAAACTAAAAAGGTGGTTAGAATGCAAGCCCAAATATCAATTAGGATGTAAGCCTGAACATTGGTTAAGTGTGAAAATTTGCTGTCTTCGAGGAGCTGTGAGTGGTCACAATGGTGTCAAGTTGACCATCTTCAAGAGACTACAGGTGGTTGTGATATTGGTAGAGCTCCATTGTCACACCAAGGATCACAGGTGTTAATAAATTTTCGCTAAAAATGAAGTTGACAAAAGTTTTTTCTCCTTTTTTTTCTTTTTTTTAAGCAATTTATTTTTTGCCAAATTTTTTTTCTTTTTAACACAACAATCCTTTTTTTGTTTTTTCATTTTATATTTTCTATTTATTCTTCCTCCTCACCAACACCTGTGCCCTAACCCTCTCCTCCTAATTTCTTCACCGAAGCATGGCCGCACATTGCTCCCTTGAAATCGGGCCAGGTCCAGTTGCTTCTCCGGCAATGGCAAGCTCGGGTGACACCACTAGCGGAAGAGGCGTGCAGGTGGTGCTTTGAGGTATTGTGGTGCAGCCGGAGCAAAGGATCCAGGTCGGTGAGCTCCGGGCGAGGGCGGCCTAAGCGCCCAGGAGGCGAAGCAGGGCTAGCTTGTGGCTGAGAAGGCAGGTCGACGGTGGTCAGGGCGCAGGGAGGAGCGTGGTGGCGTGAGCAGCTCGGGCCTGTGTTGGTGCGGCGGGGACCAATGATGGGACAGGTGGTTGGACGCTGAGGCGTGGATGGCGAGGGCGGAGCTCGTCAGAGGTGGAGGCCAAACAAATGCAAGGTTTCAGGCAGTTGGAATCGGTGTGCGCGCTCTCCAACAAGAGAGCTTCGGTCGGCGAGGACAGGGGCAGTCTAGCGGATGTGACGAGGGGAAGCAGCAAGTGCAACAGTTTGGAGATGAGAATAAGAAAAAAATCTAAGAGAAAGAAATAAAAATAGAAAAAAAGGGTCCACCGACCTCTTAATCTCTTTTTGTTCTTTCCTTTAAAATGGCTTTTGTTCTAATTTTCGTCTCTCCTATTCTTGTTTTTTATTTTTTTCAGATTTTTTTCATTAATTTATAGGCTTTCTTAAAAATCGAGATCAAAATTTTAATTAGTTGATTTTGGAATATGATGTAAATGTGATTGAATCTTAATATCTTTGATTGATTTTATTTTGAAAACAAATAGAACTGGATTGGGGATGATTTGTATTCCAAAATCTTGTGATTGACATGTAATTGATTGAGATTTATTTTTCCGATGAGAAAATTTAAATTTTATATCATTTTTGAATGATGAATTTTCATGGGATTATTTATAATTTTTTTGCAAAAATCATGATCAACATGTAATTTCAAAAATTTCAAGGGGCTTTTTTAAAAAATAATATTTGTAAAATTCTAAAATTTTCAAGGAATAAAATTTGGATTTGTTTACAAATAAAAATTTTCGGAGGTTTATTTGCAAAAATTAGGAATTTTAGGGGTTTATTTATGAATATAAAATTTTGAGGGGTTTATTTGAAAATCTTAGATTTTGTAGGGAATTAATTTCAAATTCTTAGATTCTCAAGGATTTTTTCATAAAATTTTCATTTCAAAGGCTTATTCATAAGAAAAATCCAATCGGGGATCCATTTATAGAAAATTTATAATTTATTTTATCCCAGATATTTGATAAATTTTACACCCGATTTTGGTCTAAATATACCACTTAGTTTGCCTTGATTTAAGCTCGAATTTTCCAACCATTTGAGTCCAAATTAAACTTGATTTTTGATCAAATTTGATTGTAAGTTAGGTTTAATTGAGCCCCACAATTGGATCATAATCCAATGGCTTTAACTCTATATTTCAACTGAATTTTAATTAAATTTGATTCTCGATCAAAATTGACTCAAATAAATGGCCCCTTCAGATCCACTTCACGAGTTTCTCAGTGACGGGAGTGGATGTGAATAAATTATCCAAGTACTCACCCTTTGCATTAACACCCTAGGAGTTGATTGTGTGAGTTTGAATTACCATGTAGAGTGGCCTTAAATTATTGCAGGGAGTAGATTTAAGCTATAATGTTGAGTGAATTTGATTGTGTCCCATGAAAGTAGATTTGAATTTTCACATGAAAGTAGACATGACTTGGCATGTTAAAGTGGACTTGATTTGCTATATTAAGTGGGCTTAAGTTAACATAATAAGTAGACTTGATCTATCACAAGCAGTGGATTTAATTTTATCACATAGACGTAAATTTAATTTGCCATGTGAAAGTAGACTTGGTTTACCACGATAAGTAGACTTATATTACTATGTAAAAATGGACTTAGGTCGTTATATAAAAATAGACTTATATTACCATATGGATGTGAATTTAGGTTGTCATATGAAAGTTGACTTAATTTTGTGATATGAAAGTAGACTTGATTATCACGTGGGGGTGGACTTAGGTTGTCACGTAGAAGTGAACTTGAGTTTGCCACAATGAATAGGCTTCTATGGGAGTGTGGATTTAACTGTCACACAAATTGGACGAGATTTTGTGTCCATGTTTTACCTCGAGAAACATGGAGTATATGTTGGATTAGATATTCTCTTCTAAGAAAGTTAGACTTTTCGTCATAGAGAAAATATAGATACTTTTAACTATTATTATTATTGTCCCTAGGACTTAGGTATAGTATTTTTTGAAAAATCAACCGCTGATTAATGACATAGGCCTTTCCCCCTTATTATTGATTAGTTGGTAGGATCCCCCTTCAAATATTCTTTCAATAATATAAGGGTCTCCCCAATTATGCTCGAACTTGCTTTTCTTATTTTGATTTGGGATTATTAGTCTTCTTAGGACTAAGGTCATTTTTTTTTTCTATAAGGACCTAAGCTGATCCATTTGTTGCAAGTCCTAGACATTTGTGCTCGATATATTTTCAGATTTTGTTGGGTTGCGAGTCTTTTATTATTCAGATAATCTAGCTCGTTAAGATAAAGACGAACATTGTCTTCTCTTGTGATTTTTTCTTTTGCATGGTAATCCTGAAGGAGAGGATTTGCACTTCCAGTGGCAAAACTGCCTCAATCTTGAACACTAATGCATATGGCATTAATTGGGTAAGGGTTTGATTTGTGGTGCAATAGGTCCACAGTGCCTTAACAAGCTTTTAGTGCTAGTCTTTCTTATTTCTGGCAATAAGCTTTTTTTAGGATATTGAAAAGGGTCTTGTTAAGTATCCTAGCAAGTCCATTGGCTCTTGTATTGTAGATAGATGAATATCTCTAATTTATCTTATGATGATGCACAAATCATCCTACCTTGAAGTGTCTCAAGGATAGTCTATTATTAGAAATGACCATTCGAAGGATACTAAATCGATACAAGATATTTTCTTGAAAGAAGTGAAAAACAGTATCTACTGGTATCTCTTTCAATGGAATCACTTCAGCCCACTGAGAGAAATAATCAATTATTGTTAATATAAAGTGGTATCCTCTAGAAGAAGATGGTTCGATTGGGCCAATGATGTTTATACCCCATACTGTAAATAGCCATGAGAACACTATTAGATGTAGAGGATTTGGGTGTTGATGAATGAAGTAACCATGAATTTAGTATAAGTGACATTTTCTCACATATTCAATGCAGTCTTCCACCATCTTGGGCCAATAGTAACCCATACACTTAATCTTCATCATTATTTTTGGATCTGATTGATAAGCCCCACAGACCCTAGAATGCACTTCATATATAACTTCTTAGGCATCTTTATCTGAGAGACAATGCATAAGTAGTTGATTGAATGACCTTTTATAAAGAGTGTCGTTGATAAGCAAAATTGTGCAACTCTCTTTTTGAGTTGTATTCGTGTGAATTTATCTTTTGGGAGTTTTCCAATTTTGAGATAGTTGGTAAATGGTGTTCACCAAACTGTTATCTCTTCTACTAGTTTAGATTTAGTTATCTCGTGTTTGATGCTAAAGACTGAGCTCATCACTTGTCTACTATGAACTGTGATTAAAATTTTTCCTTGATCAGGATTAGCCAGTGCCTTAGTTAGTTTGTCTAAGGAGTCATCTTTCTCATTGATGGACCGAGAAATATTAGTTATTTGAACATGTGAGATTTATCTTATGAACTCTTGAGCCTTTTCATGGTATTTTAGGAGCTTAAATTTGTGAACTTTGTATTCGCTTTGGACTTGGCTGATAACCAATTGTGAATCATCAAAAATATATAGGCGTGATATTTTCATATTGAGTGCCATTTCTAGACTTGCAATTAGCACTTTGTATTTAGCTTTATTATTTGTACATGATTTTGATAGGGAATAGGAGTATCATAAAATACTCCTATTCGGAGTGACATAAATGAGTCCAACAGTTGCTTTGATTTATGAAAGCTTCAGTCTGATCACTAGCTTGATAGATGATCATCAAAGTATAGCTTTTAGTAAGATTTTCCTTCTTCGACCAAAAGGATTTCTTCGTCAAGGAGCTCATAACTCAAAGGAGAATTATCCAGTACTGGATCAGCTGCAAGAAAGTCAACAATGGCTTGCCTTTTAACTACCTTTTGAGAAATGAATTTGATATCGTATTTCATGAGAATTAAAGCCCACTTTGCCAACCTCTTAGTAAGTACAAACCTAGTCATTAGGTACTTTATGGGATCAATCTTTGATATTAAAATGACTTGATAAGAAAATAAATAATACCTCAGCTTCTTGACCCCAAATATGAATGCCAAATAATGCTTTTTGATGGGGGAATAGTTGGGTTTTGTCCCCACCAACATTCTACTCAGATAATAGAGTATATTTTCTTTACCCTCTTCATTATTCTAGACAAGAAGTGCCACTAGGGATCGTTCTATTGCTAGCATATAGAGAATAAGGGGTTTATCGAGTAAAGATATTATTAGGACTTGTGGCTTTAGGGAATATTGCTTGATCTCTTTAAAGGCCTATCGGCAATCTTGATCCCAAATGAATGAAGTGCCCTTCTTCATCAACTTGGAAAGAGTTTGTATTTTCCTAAAAGGTTTGAAATGGATCTTCTTATGCATGTGAATTGGCCTTAGAATGACCTCAATTGCTTTAAGTTGCTGGGTGGTGGCATATCTAAGATAGCTTTGATTTTAGCCAATGTGACATCAGCGATAACTTCATGATTTGAAGTATTTTTGTTAGCTAATAAGACGTTAGCGATAACTTCGTTGATCTTAAAGTATTTCCATTAACCAATAAAGTATTGACAATAACTTTATTTGGGTTGGAGTATTTTTGTTAGCCAATAAGGCATAGACAATAACTCCTTTTGATTTTTGAAGTATTTTCATACCCAATAAGATATAGGTGATAATTTTATTATTTTTGATAGCATCACCAATAATCTATAAGGTTGAGTATAACTTTGAGAATTGTATCATTAACTAGTTTTGAGGTTAACTAGCTTGAAAGGGTACATCATCAATTACTTCTGGGGTTGACTAGTTTGAAGAATGTATCGTCAATTGCTTCTAGGGTTGCCTAGCTTGAAAGGGTGCATCGTCAACTGCTTGTGGGATCGACTAGCTTGAAAAAAGTATCACTAATTGCTTTTGGGATTGACTAGCTTGAAAGGCGCATCATTAACTACTTTTAGGGTTGACTAGCTTGAACTGTAGGTAACAGCTTTGAGTATATTATTGGTTGACTTCATTAATTTAATAGCATCACTAATGACTTAGGGGGTTTGGTATAGCTTTGAAGTGTGGTTAATAGCTTTTAATGTATTGTAATTAACTTTTTTGTTTTGGCAGTGTCATCAATAACTTATAGAGTTGGATATAACTTTGAAGTGTGACTGATAGTTTGGAGCATGTTAGTGATTAACTTCTTTAGTTTGGTTTGAAGTGTTGCTAATGCTTTGAGTTGGCTTAGCTTGGAAGATGTATCATCAATAGCTTCTGAGGTTGACTAGCTTGGAAATGTGATCAACGTCTTTGAGCGTAATGACAATTAATTTCTTTAGTTTGATAGCATCACTAGTAGCTTATGGAGTTGGATATAGTTTTGAAATTTTGCTAAAGACTTTTGTAGTATACGTAGCGAGACCCAGTTTAACTTTATTTAGTTCTATATAAAATAATTTTGGTTTCAGTCAAGATGGTAATATCACCCATTGTTCATAGCTTCAGAGTATTGCCAATGGTTTAGCACACCCAGTGGGACTCGGCTTGACCCTATTTAGTTTCGTTAAGACTAATATAGTTCAGGTTCAAGTTTGATTTCATTTTAATTGAGTTGAGTTTGACCTTGAGTTGGACCATTGTCAAGTCTGGGTTTACATCATGATGGACTTCGGTTCAAGTTCAAGTCAATTTAGTTTAACTTGATTTTAGTTTGAACTTAACTTAGCTTGTTCTAGTTTGAATTTTACTTTACTCCTTTTAGTTTGGACTTAATTGGACCTAGTTAGGATTTGATTTGAATTTAGTTCAATCTAGATTCAACTCAATCTTAAATTTGGATTTTTTTGAGTTCAGCTCAATTAATTTAGATCCATTTGAGTCAATTTGACCTTCGTCCATTTGTTATGATCGAGTTACTTCACATTAATTCATTTGATTTGAAAGTCCTTGACTATTTATGATGATTTTAGGCATACCTATAGTCTGACTTTAAATGTGTAAACCCAAGGATTGGAGTAGTTCGTGATCTCAAAAACTAGCTTAGTGAGAGCGTGAGGGTTGACTGGGTGAAGTCCAAAGATTGGCTTAGATGCAAGCCTAAAAACTAGTTGAGATGCAAGCCTGAAGGTTGGCGGGGTGGGAGCCTGAAGGCAGACTGAGTGTTAGCTCAAAGGCTAGGTAAGTGCAAGCTTGAAGGCTGGTTGAGTGTAAGCTCGAAGGCTGGCTTGGCTGTGACCTAGAGATTGGTTGGGTGAGAGCCCAAAGGTTAGCTGGGTGAGAGCCCCAAGGCTGTCTTAAATGTGAGCTCGAAGGCTAGCGTGGGTGCGATTAGCGTGAGCCTGAAGGCTGGTTGAGTACGAGACCAAAGGCTAGCTGGGTGCAAGCCAGAAGGTTGACTTAGATGCGAGCTCGAAGGCTAGCTTCAGTGTGAGCCTGAAGGTTGGCTTAGTATGACCTCGAATGCTAGCTGAGTGAGAGCCCAAAGACTGACTTGGATGCAAGCCCGAAGTCTGGCTTGGGTGCGAGCCCAAAGACTACCTTGGATACGAGCTTGAACGCTAGCTTAGATACGAGCTAGAAGGCTGGCTTGGACATGAGCTAGAAGGCTGGCTGAGATGTAAATTTGAAGGCTGGCAAAGTGAGAGCCCGAAGGCTAGCTTGGATGCAAGCTAAAAGACTGGCTGAGTGTGAGCTTGAAGGCTAACTGAGTATGAGCTTGAAGGCTTGCTGAGTGTAAGCCCAAAGGCTAGCTGAGTACAAGGAGGATTTGTTATCTTCGAGAGATCGCGGGTGGCTACAATGGAGTGATGAGTTAATTGTCTAGATTGCCATATTTGAGGGGCCGTGGGTGATTGCGGGCATGTCAAGGGTCTATCATCTTTGAAAGGTCATCTGTGTCCATAACGGTGTGAAGAGTCTGCCATCTTCAATGGGCTATGGGTGGCCGTGGTGTAGTAGAGTTCTGCCGTTGTACCACGAACTACGGGTGGCCGCGATATTGATGAAGTTTTATTGAAAATCAAGATAAGAGAAGTCTTTTCTCCTTTTTTTTTTTCTTTTTTTCAACAAACTCTTTTTTTTTATTTTTTTGGCCAAATGTTTCCTTTTTTTACACAATAATTTTTTAATTTTTTGATTTTTTTTTCTCATTTCTTCTTTCTCCTTAAGATTGAAACCCTTCTCTCTTATTTTTGAGCCAAATTTTTCTTTTTTTTTACATAACAATATTTCCCCTCTATTTCTTCTTTTTTCTCACCTAAATTGAACTAAACCCTTGCTTTCTTCTTCATGATCGGGCCATGGCAGCCTGGCCTACTTTTCAGCTAATTTGGCTATCTCCCAGCTAGATTTGGTTGTTCCTCTTGGCAACGAGGCGGGCTAGAGGCAGAGGCGGCGATGGCTAGTGCAGGCGAAGGGTGTGTGATGGTTTGTCGAGCCTTGTTTAATGAAGAGAAGCCACAAGTTGGTTTGACGAAGATAATAATGACAACACATAGTGGGATCATTCGAGTTTGGTGGTGGCTAGTGGCGAGGTAAGGGCCGAAAGATCTATGAGTGTAGTTCATTGTAACTTGGACTACAAACTAACATCGTTCAGCAAGACAAATATGGAAGACCAAAGCTATGATGATGAAGAAGAACTTGCGCGAACAAAGACAAGACAAAGCAAGGAGGAGGAAGAGAAAAAAAAATAGAGAAATTAAGAAAAGAGATCACCTTCTTCTACTTCTCATTCCTTGGCTCCCTCATCTCTAGACTATTATGTCACTCATTCTTTTCTTTAATTCGTCGAACTCTCCTCTTTGATCTTCATCTCTAGGGTATGATCTTTCTTGTCTTTTTTTTAGGGACTTTTAGGGTATTTATAGCCCACGAGTGGATCAGATCATCTCTATTTAAAATTTTAAATTATGAACATGGAATGATCCTTTGTTCAAATTTTGAATGTAGATAAATAGATATGGATGATATTTATTTCTATTTTATTTTTGATGAGGACTTATTTGGATAAGGATTTATTTGGATAAGAATTTATTTGGATGAAAATTTATTTAGATGAAGATTTATTTGGATAAAAATTTATTTAGATAAGGATTTGTTTGGATAAGTATTTATTTAAATGAAAATTTATTTAGAAGAGAATTTATTTGGATAAGAATTTATTTAGATAAGAATTTATTTAAATGAGAATTTATTAGGATAAGGATTTATTTGGATAAGGATTTATTTAAATGAGAATTTATTTGGATAAGAATTTGTTTAGATAAGGATTCGTTTGGATGAGGATTTGTTTGGAAGGGGTGGATTGCTCAAGTTGGTTGAAAATTTTATAGCTTTTCCTTTAGTTGTGATAGTTAGAATTAGATCTTCTTTATCGATGCTTATATTTGGATTTGCTTTTAATTGCTCCCTGTGAGAAGTTGGGTGAAGGGGGCCAAAAATTAAGCTTTATTTCAGTCCTAACGTTTGCAAGACTGATATCCTTTTTGGTTGAGGTATGACTTCTAACTCTTCATCTGAGCAACCCTTCTCATCAGCAATGATGATTTTGGGCCTCCTTCCCCTTGATGAAAGGTGAGAAACAGGATGGTTTTGCATGAGAGCAACCTCAGTTGGTGTAATAGCTAGTGCCTTCTTAAACTAGACGACCTCAGAGATGGTTCCAAACTTGATCTGAACTTTAGCTACCTTAGAGATGTCCTTCATTATTGCCATTTAATTCTTTCTTTTGCAAAGGAGAACATAATTGATTAGTCTTCAATTATAATTCTATCTTATCAATATTTCTATCATATTAACTAGATTCTACACTTGAAGGAGAAATCATGTCTCATTGGGTGTACCAGAGTTTATGGGATCAATTTTGATGATTTGGGATAGCAGAGACCCCGAGAGCAGGCTTAAATCACAAATTAGAATTTATTTTGATTTGAAGTACACTATCAGGTATTGTGAGAATATTAACTTTCAATAGACGTAAGCCCCTATTGTTAATTAACCCAATAATTGTCAGAAATCTCCTAAAGTAAAAAATCTAACTAATAAAATAGAGACTCAAAAAAAAGGAATTTGATCAATCTTAAGAGATGATATATGGCTTAAGTAAGGGTATATCCTCACTTTACAAAGAATTTCAACATAAAATTATAGAAAATATGAAAGAAATAAAGAAAAGAAAAGAGAAAGAAGGGGTGGAGAAGAAACTCATATATATGCTGCTACTCCGCTCCCCTGTGCTAGAACACATGGCATCTGACTCAAATTGACTTGGCTTTTGGCAAATATTGATGCAATCATCTAATGGGACATAGAAGGGAATGAGACAGATTTGAAGCATTTATGATAGCTTTGAGTATTGGCGATAACTTTATTTAGTTTATTGGCTCACTAATGACTTATAAGGTTGGGTATATCTTTGAAAATTGCATCATCAATTATTTTTGGGGTGACTAGCTTGAGGGATATATCGTCAACTACTTCTGGGGTTACTAGCTTGAAGAGTGCATTATCAACTACTTGTAGGGTTAACTAACTTAATGGGCACATTATCAATTGTTTATAGGGTTGACTAACTTAAAGTATGACCAACGATTGTAAACATGCTATTGATTGATTTTGTTTGAACAAGACATTGTGGTTGATTGACTAAGTTCAAGGCTACCTTAATTTAGTTTAAATTAAACCATTGCCAATGCTTTTGGGTTGGCTTAGCTTTAAAGTATGACCAACAACTTTTGTAGCTCAGCCAATGAGACTTAAATTTGACTTTATTTGGTTCTATTCTAACTAATTTTAATTTGAGTCAAGATGGTAATATCACCCTTTGTTCATAGACTTAAAGTATAGCTGAAGGTCAGCACACCCAATTGGACTTAGTTTGACTCTATCTAGTTCCATTGGGACTAATATAGTTCAAGTCCAAGTTTGATTTAAAATTAGTTCAATACTCAATTTTGATTTGAGTCTAAAATTAATTCAACTTGATATTCGAAACTTGATTGAATTGCAATTCACTAACTTCTTGAAGATAGTAATATGTTCTGGTCTTTTTATTTTTGGAATCTTTAGTGATCGGGTTCACACTGACACCTTATAGCATGACTAGGGGAATAATGTGAGACATCAAAGTCACTAAATGTTTAGTAATAAATTCAATCTACCAAGCTTAGCATCAATTTTCAGAGGAACATTTATTAAATACTAATTATTAACTCTAGTTGGAGCAGTACTAATCTCGATTTGAATATGATTCAATTCAGTTTAATGTTTGGGATTTGATTTTGGTTGAAGTTTGATTTTATTTGGTTTGAATTGAGTTCGACCTTGTGTTGGACCTTTTATCAAGTTCTGGTTTGCATCTTGATAGACTTCAGTTCAAGTTCAAGTTAATTTAATTTAATTGATTTTTGTCCATTTGTTTTGATTGAGTTTAATTCTATTATAATTGAGTTACTTTAAGCAATTTGATTTAAGGGTTATTGGCTACTTATGATAATTTTAGGTAATCCCGTAGCCCAACCTTGAATATCCGAACCCGAGGGTTGACTTAGTTTGTGAGCTTGAAAGCTGGCTTAGAGGTGCAAATCCAAAGGCTGACTGGGTACGAGTCTGAAGATTGGCTTACATGCAAACTCGAAGGCTGACTAAGTGTGAGCCCAAAGATTGGCTAAGGTATAAGCTCGAAGGCTAGCTGAGGTGCGAGATTGGAGATTAGTTTGAATGTGAGCCCGAAGGCTGGTTAAGTATGAGCATAAAGGCTAGCTGAGTGCAAGTTTGAAGGTTGGCTTGGATGTGAGCTCGAAGGTTGGCTGGGTACGAGCTTGAAGGTTGGTTTAAGTGCGAGTTCAAAGGTTGGCTTAGATACAAGCCTGAAAGTTAGTTGAGTGCATGCCCAAAAGCTAACTTGGATGCAAGCCCGAATGTTGGCTCGTGTGAGCCCGAATGCTAGCTGAGTGTGAGCTCGAAGGCTGGCTAAATGTGAGGTCAAAGGCTAGATTGGACTAAGCCTAAAGGCGGCTGAGTGCGAGACCAAAGACTAGCTTGGATGTGAGCCCGAATCTAGTTAAGTACAAGCCCAAGAGTTGGCTTGGATGTGAGCTCTAAGGCTAATTGAGTATGAGGCCAAAGGCTAGCTAAGTGTGAGCCCAAAGGTTAGTTAAATATGAGCTTGAAGGCTAGTTGAGTGTGAGCTCGAAGGCTGGTTAAGTGCGAGCTCAAAGGCTGGTTAAGTGAGAGTCTGAAGGATAGTTAAATACGAGCCTGAAGGCTAGCTGAGTGCGAGATCGAAGGCTGGTTAAGTGCGAGCCCGAAGGATAGCTAAGTACAAACCCGATTGCTAGCTGAGTACGAGCCGAAATGCTGGCTTGGATGCAAGCCCAAAGGTTAGTTGGATGTGAGCTTGAAGGCTGGCTGAGTGCAAGCTCGAAGGCTAGCTTAGATGCGAGTTTAAAGACGGCTTAGTGTGAACTCAAAGGTTGGCTTAAGTGCGAGCTCGACGGCTGGCTTAGATGTCAGCCCAAAGGCTGGTTAAGTGCGAGCCTGAAAGTTAGCTAAAGTGTGAGCTCGAAAGTTGACTTAAGTGCATGCCCAAAGGTTAGATTAAATATGAATCCAAAGGCCAAGTAGGATGCGAACTCAAAAGCTAGTTAAGTGCAAGTCTGAAGGCTGAATATGATGCGAGTCTGAAGGTTGACTAAGTGTGAGTCTGAAAACTGACTGGAGCGTGAGCCCGAAGGTTGGCTGAGTGCGAGCCCGAAGGTTGACTTAAGTGCAAGCTTGAAGGCTGGCTGAGTGTGAGCTCGAAATCTGACTAGAATGCGAGCTCGAAGACTGACTGGGTGCAGGCCCAAATGTTGGCTTAAGTGTGAGCCTGAAAATTGAATAGAATGCAAGCCCAAAGGCCGAGGGGCTACAAATAACTACAATGGTGTCAAGAGTCCACTGTCTTCTTAGAGCCATGATCGCGGTGTTGGTGAAGTTCCATCATTATGCCAAGAATCGAAAGTGGCCATGTTGTTGATAAAGTTTTACTAAGAATAAAGATTAAAAAATTTTTTTCTTTTTTTTTTTTGGACAAACCTATATTTTTGGCCGAAAATTTTTTTTTTACCCAACAAATTTTTTTATGTTTTTTATTTTTTCTTCTTCCTCGTCAAAACCCGTGCCCTAACCCTTTCTTCCTAATTTCTTCATTGGAGCAAGGCCGCCCCTTGCTCCCTTGAACTCGGGCCAGATCCGGTCGAAACTTGGCTAGATCCGACTACTTCTCTGGCAATGGCAGACTCGGGAGACACCACAGGCGAAAGACGCGTGTAGGTGGTGCTTCGAGGTCTTGTGGCATAGTCGGAGCAAATGATCCAAGCCGGTGAGCTTCGTGCGAGGTTGGCTCGAGCGCACAAGCGACAGAGCAGGGCTGGCATGGGGCCGAGAACGTGGGGCGACAGCTGGCAGGGCGTAGGGAGGAGCATGGTGGCGTGAGCGACTAAGGACTGTGTTGGTGCAGCGGGGACCGGCAGAGGGACAGGCGGTTGGGCACTCAAGCACGAATGGCGATGGCAGAGCTCATCAGAGGTGGAGGGCAAACGGGGTGCTGGGCTTCAAGCGATCGAAATCGATGTGCAAGTTCTCCGGTGAGGTGGCTTCAATCAACGAGGACAGGGGAAGGGCGGTGGATGCCATGAGGGGAAGTAGCAAGTACAGCAATTTGGAGATGGGAACAAGAAAGAGATATTAAAAAAAAAAGATAAAAAAAAAGGTTCACCAATCTCTTTTATCTCTTCTGTTATTCTCTTTATAATAACCTTTGTTCTAATCTATGTCTCTCTTGTTTTTGTCTCTGATCTCTTTTTTTTTTTTTAATTACGTACATCTCCGAAATTTTGGTAATTACCTATACTATTTTTCTTTTCAAAATATTTATCTACACCTTCTGATTGTTATTTAATTAATTTTTTTTTCAAAAATTTCGATTTTACCCTCCGTAATTTTTACAGTTAAACTCCTAAAAACTTATTTTCTCTCCCACATTTTTCTCCCAAATCATTTACAAATAAATCTTTGAAATATTTTTTTATAAAAAAGTTTAAATATTTATAAGTGAGCGGCGAACGAGGGCGGCGAGCGCGCGAGCGCGGACACCGAAGGCCGACACGCGGGAGCGGATGCCTGAGGCCAGTGTGCGAACGCGGACGCTCGAGACCGGAGCCCGGGCGTGGATGCCGAAGGTCGGTGAGCGGGCGCGGACGTCAGAGGTCGGCGAGTGGGCGCGGAGGCCCGAGGTCAACGTGCAAGCGCTGACGCCCGAGGCCGGCGCGCGGGAGCGGACGCCCGAGGCCAATGCACGGGCCCGAACGCCGACTAGCAAGGGTGCAAGTACGGCCGCAAGGGGTCTATTCGTAAAATTTAGTTTTAAAATAAATAAAATTTGGACTTATTTATAAATAAAAATATTTAATGGATCTATTTTTAAATGTATAAATATTAAACTTGTAATTTTAAATTTTAAGTTTTAAAACCTTAAAAGTCTTTTTTGTAAAATTTTATTTAAAACATGATAAAAAATTTAGACTTATTTATAAAAAAAATATTCAAGGGGTCTATTTGTAAATATACAATATGAAACATGTAATTTTAAATTTTAAGTTTTCAAATCTTCATGGCTTATTCGTAAAATTTAGTTTTAAAATAAATAAAATTAGGACTTACTTATAAATAAAAATATTCAAGGGGTCTATTTTTAAAAGTACAAATGTTAAACTTGTAATTTTAAATTTTAAGTTTAAAAACCTTCATTGTGTTTTTTATAAAATATTATTTAAAACATGATAAAAAATTTAAACTTATTTATAAATAAAATATTCAAGGGATCTATTTGAAAATGTACAAATATGAAACTTGTAATTTTAAATTTTAAGTTTTCAAACCTTCAATGATTTATTCGTAAAATTTAGTTTTAAAATAAATAAAATTTGGACTTATTGATAAATAAAAATATTCAAGGGGTCTTTTTTTAAATGTACAAATATTAAACTTGTAATTTTAAATTTTAATTTTTAAAACCTTTAATGTCTTTTTTGTAAAATTTAATTTTGAAAATGATAAAAATTTAGACCTATTTATAAATAAAAATTCAAGGGGTTTACTTATAAATGTACAAATATGAAACTTGTAATTTCGAATTTTTGAGTTTTAAAACCTTCAATGTCTTCTTTGTAAAATGTTATTTAAAAAAATAAAATTTAGACTTATGTATAAATAAATATGTTTTAGGGGTCTATTTATAAATGTACAAATATTAAACTTATAATATGAAATTTTAAGTTTTGAAACCTTCAATGTCTTTTTTATAAAATTTTATTTTAAAGATGATAAAATGTTAAACTTATTTATCAATAAAAAAATTCACGGGGTCTATTTGTAAATGTACAAATACTAAATTTGTAATTCAAAATTTTAATTTTTAAAACTTCAATATTGTGAAATTTTATTAAAAAATTGATAAAAGTTGGGCTTATTTATAAATAAAAAAATTTCAAGGGTCTATTTGTAAATATAGAAAATATTGAACTTGTATTTTAAAATTTTAAGTTTTAATACCTTCAACTCTTTTTTGTTAAATTTTTTTTAAAACTTATAAATTTTTGATTTATTTATAAATAAAAAATTCAATGGACTTATTTGAAAATTCACAAATATAAAATTTGTAATGAAATTTCTTATGTAGGGTTTATTTATAAAATATTTAAAATTATTTGAGGTCCTTTTTATATATTGTCATATAAAAAATATTAACATTTGGATTTTTTTACAAAATAAAAATTCAGGGGCTATTTGTAAATATACAAATATTATGGTTTATTTATATAATATTAAAAATATTTCCGCTCCTGTATAAATATTTTTTTGAAAAAATCTTAACATTTGAACTTTTTTATAATAACAAAATTCAAGGGGCTTATTTATAAACAATATAAATATTGGATTTATTTATAAAATATTTAAAATATTTTAGCTCCTTTATAAATATTTTTTGAAAATATTACTATTTGGATTTTTTTTTATAAATAAAAATATTTCAAGAATTTATTTGTAAATGGTTTGGGAGAAGAGTGGGAGTGAAAATAAGTTTTTAAGGGTTTAATGAAAAATTACGGAGGGTTAAAATCAAAATTTTTGGATAAAATTTGATTAAATAAACATCGGGGTGGGGGGGGGGGGGGGGTGGAGGTAAATATTTTGAAAAGGGAGGTGGTGTAAGTAATTACGAAAATTTCGGGGGGTGTACGTAATTAGCTCTTTTTTTTTTGGTAGATTTCTTCATCAATATATAGGCTTTTCATAGCATCAAGATCAAATCTTGGATTAATTATTTTGGAATGTGATATGAATATGATTATATGTTGATATCTTTGATGGATTTCATTTTAGAAACAAAAAAGATTAGATTGGGGAAGAAATTATATTTCAAAATCTTGTAATTGGCATGTAATTTATTAGGATTTGTTTTGCAGACGAGAAAATTTAAATTTTGTATCATTTTAAGATGATAAATTTTGAGAGAGTTATTTGTAATTTTTTAAAAAATTAGGATCAAAATGTAATTTTCACAAGTTCCAAAGGTTTTTTTTTGCAAAAAAAATTTATTTGTAAAATTTTAAAATTTTCAAGGTCCCTTTTGAATAAGGTTTGAATTTGTTTGCAAATAAAAATTTTTAGGAACTTATCTACAAAAATTAGAAATTTTAGGTTTTTTTGTGATTATAAAATTTTGAGGGGTTTATTCACAAATACTAAATTTTACGGAGAATTAATTTGAAATTCTAGGATTTTAAAGGATTTTTTTTGCAAAATTTCTATTTCAAGTAGCTTATTCATAAGAAAAGTCCAGTTACGGACCCATTTATAAAGATTTTATAATTTTTATTTTGGCTCAAATATTTGAAGAATTTTAGACCTAATTTTGATTCAAATAACTGGCCCACTTAGTTTACCTTGATTTAGGCTTGAATTTTCCAACCATTCAAGTCGAAAATGAACTTAATTTTTAGTTGAATTTGATCATGATTTAGGTTCAACTGAGACTCACATTTAGATCACAATCCAGCGATATTTAACTTTATATTTTGACTGAATTTTAACTTTAACTCTCGATCAAAATTGTCTCAAACAGGAGTATAAGAGTTGATTGAGCTTTTAGTTCTACATGATTGTTGTCACAACGAGTGTGACAATTGCCATATCAAATGGATGTTTAACGAATACATTAGTTGTGTCAAATTTTGATGGGATTTGGTTTCATAAAATAAGTTAACTAAACTGAGTGAACATGTATATTTAATTGTTTGAAATTGTGTGGACATGTATGTTAATGGTAAATCTGTTTAGATGAAGTTTTGTGCTAGTGGAAGCCATGCAAGACTGCTATTTTGTTTTGTTAATTCTTGACTTTATCTTTGCATAACACAAACCATGTCTTCAAATGTACTAGACTTTATCGATGAAGAAGATATTGCAATTGAGATGATATTTGATAATATAATATTGCAATATATGGAATAACCAATTTGACAACAAAGAAGACCACAATCCTTGAATAATGATCCTTCACTAGAATGAAAATTATACAATACTTAGGAATGATAACCAATATTTTTAGTCATTCTAAATGGTACCATAGGCATTCCTACAAGTATGTAGTATGTTGGTTGAAAGGGGATCATTGTCTCTACACAGAATATGACAACTCAAGAGCAGCTTGAGATTTTCTTTTACATTGTTGCTCATGGCTCATCAAACAAAGACTTGCAGCTTGGTCCAATACTCAATAAGCATAATTAGCAGGTATTTCAACAATATATTGAATGATATCATCTCACTTAAGAATGAATTCATATAGTTATCTCCTGATGACACTCTAGTACATCATGCAGTTCAATATGGGCGAGTAGCATATTTGTACTTCAAAGTTTCAAGCTTGCGTAACTAGTTCTCATTGCAATATTTTTAGTATAAAAGAGCTTACTTATTTGCAACATAAAGGATGTGTTCGGTGTAATTAACGACACACATATATTAGCAGTTGCAACTTGAGAGATGCAATTTTTTTTTAAGGATGAACATGATAAGCTCACTTAAAATGTTATGGTGGTAGTTTCTTTCGATTTACAATTTGTATATATATGTAGTGGATGAGAGCTGTCTATGGCAAATGCACACGTCTTAAAAGTATTTTTGGAGCATGGTCATTTCATAGTTTTGTAAAGTTTTTCAATTTAGTATGTTGAATAAATATTACCACTAACAAAATAATAATTTTTTAGGTAAATACTACCTAGTGGATATTGGTTATGCAAATAGTAACTGCTATTTGACACTCTACATAAATGAGTATTATTATAAAGCCAGTTTGGCCAAGAACGAGTTCAATACTAGAGTTCAAAAGATAAATTTAATCATATATATGTCAGTTTGAGGATTTGTGTTGAGAGAAGATTTGGTATATTCAAATGGTGATTTCATATACTCTTCAAGATTCAACCATATCTTTATGAAACTTAATATGCATTAGTAGTGGTTTGTGCTATTGTGCATGACTCTATATATCAAATATTCGGCAATGATCGAGTTTGTTATGAAGCTTAAAATAGTGGACATGCTTATGACAACAAACAAGATAACAAAGAGTATCTCGAAACGGAGGAAACTGTAGTGCATATATCGCAACATGAAATATACAATGGACAAAGTCTTTGAAATTAAATTACTATAGCTTTATCGGTTATGCGAGTGACTGATTTTACGATTTTTTCTTTAAGTATTATCAGTTTATTTATGTTTTGTATGTAATCATCAGTTCAATATTATTGTAATATTAGCAATGTTCAAATTAAATGGATCTAATTACAAGAAATAATAAAATCTTCGAGACTAGTAAATATGGTGTTCATTGGTCGTCATTTGAGAGTATATAAGACATGAGAGGACTACCATGCACAAGTCGTTGAATAACTCAAGAGCACATTTCAAAAGGTACCATATATGGGACGATGGAGTCAATGCTTTCCAATCACGTTTCAGAATTGGGGTTTGACGGATGTGTGAGTCATGTCCATTTGCTCCAACTATTAAGTACCTATATCACATACGACACCTATACGGTGGAGGCTCCAATATTGATCATGATTAGATTATGGTCTTTGTAAATCTA
This sequence comes from Trichopus zeylanicus subsp. travancoricus, assembly GCA_005019695.1. Classification (NCBI taxonomy): domain Eukaryota; kingdom Viridiplantae; phylum Streptophyta; class Magnoliopsida; order Dioscoreales; family Dioscoreaceae; genus Trichopus; species Trichopus zeylanicus. The sequence goes on along the minus strand of RXID01019391.1, from coordinate 120,486 downwards.
TGCACTCCTTGTCCATGTTCTATTGTTTGCATTATTGTCAACATCACTATTATGTTTGTATATTTGCCATGTTGTATATGTATTGGACTTCTGTTCACATATTTTTGTTATGTATTTGCAATATACATGTGGACGATATCTATATTACAATCATAAACTATTATATTTTGAATTAGTATGTTTTCATTTTATGCAAAACTTATTTTCTTTGTTAATTATAATTATGCAATTTTTTTTATTTTTTCATGCAATTGTAATTAAGCTGCTATAGTTAGTTGGTAGATTAAATTGTTTACGTAAGAAAATTAATTAGTCCCACATGAAACAAGTGTAAGAGAAAATTTGGAAACAAATTTTGAAAAGATTCTACCACTAATCATACTTACCCTCAAACACCATTTGTCTATTCTAATTAAAGCCACTAGTTTGACTAAAATCTAGCCAAATTAGTCGAGATCACCTGAAATTAAATGCTCTTTGAATTTAAGAGAAATTACATGTAAGAAAAACCTAATGATGGAGTATGGGTCCACATAAGTATTTCGGTTCGTACCAGGTGTTGCTCCGGAACTTAAGAACAAGAAAGTTGCTCTAGAGTTGCTGAAACTAGTTCAGTCTTTAGGTAGTGGCTGCTCAGTCTTCCACCTACATCTTGCAAAACAAGCATAGACTAGAGGGAGTGTTTCTGGCAAATACACTCCAACACTCAAATCAGAAGAGTCTTTGAATGCAATCACATGCAAATAAGGAGTTGATAATGGAGTGTGAGTTCCAAGTGAGTGTTTTGGTTTATATTAGGCATTGTTGCAAAACTTGAGAATGATGAAGTTGCTCTCTTGGTTACTGAAGTTAGTTTAGGCTCTGGGCTGCGATGATGATTCACTTCATGTCACCTACAAAAGCAAGTCTAGGCCGAAAGGGTACCTCCAGTGAAAATCCTCTAATGCATAAGTCAAAAGAATTTGTGAATCCAATAACATACAAATGCAAAGGTGTTTAGGCTAGATAGAGCTTAGGTTCTTGACTAGTTAGAGGTTAGAATGCCTGGGGTTTACAAAACGTCTAGGACTTATGCAGAAAATCAGATAATGCAGAGTTATGTCATGGTCATAAAGAGGTTCCTGAGCAAGTTAGGGCTTGTGGAGGAAGGACTAATAGTATGCAAAAGTAGAAATAAAGTGATGCCTAGTATCTCCCCCTTACTTGGGGCTCTGCTTGGGCTTTTATACTTGAGAGATCATGTATATGGTGTAGTAGGTGGATGTTCTGGAAGAACAAATGACGGTTGGAGTAACGCTAGGGGATGTCAAAGCAACCACACCTGACCAGATCGATCAATGTTTGAAGATGTCAGAGATCTTTCACCAAGTCACTTTCGCTGTCTTTATTAATAATTAACCATTGACCAATAGGAAATTTAATATTATCTCCTTTAACCTCATAGTTGAGATTTTTTTCATTAAATATTAAATGTGGTGTTGAATTCTAAACATTAAATATAAAATCTCATTATTAAATATCCGTTATTAATGTTTGTGCTTTTTAATCAAAGAGAGAGAATATTCAAGAGTATTAACCCTCCATACGAGAGAATAAAATCTTCTCTGATGTCCACTTGAGGAGGTCGACCTCAAGCTAATAGCTGGACATACAAAATTGTCGACCTGAAATGCTCTTCCATTATATGGCCATAGGAAAGTGTCCTAGGATTGAAAACAACGAAGGCTTCAATTGGAAAAATAAAATCCTATATTTACTTCTCTACCTGTTTGGGATGTAAGCAAGAGCAAAAGTAAAACTTTTCCAACTCAGATGATGTCAGATGGCAGAAGGGATTGAACTGGAAAAGAATTACATAAATATGGAGTGAAAAGAAAGAGAAAATTTTACTTGGATTAAACCGGATACAAAAAAATTTCGTAGGCTATAAGCGCTTGTCAGGAACACTTCCTTCTAATAAAACACCCGTGGGGAAATCCAGAGCCTCTCCCCCCGGGAAAGGAAGGGGTGGCCCGAATAACTGTTTCCGTTTTCGTCGTTGCCCCGCCCGAGCCTTGTCCCTAACCGACAAAAACATCCATTTTCTGCCGCTAAATCTGCCCCTAGACTACTCCAAAACCACGAAAATGCCACCACCTCGTCCCCAGTCCGAGGTCGTGAGCGCCTTCATTGCGTCCGCGAGGGGCTCTGACACCGGCCGCGCGAAACCTGTGACTAAGCGAATCCATGGCAGTCCTTTCGCCCCCTGTTTTCTCCACTATTTACGCCCCTGCCACTGCTCCGTCCCATTTCCCAGCGCCTCCTTGGGACTTCAGGCTAGGGTTTCCTGGAGGAGATTTTCAGCTCTTGCGTTGGCTCTGGTGAGTGTAGCATGTGATGAAGTTCGGATCTTTTGTTGTTTACTTGTAAGTTTGGATCTTTTTGTGGATTTGGGAGTGGTTTGGTCGGAATTGGTTGAAAAGCTGTGTTTTGAGGGGTTCTGTTCTTTCTTTCGTCGCTTGGATTTGTTTTCAGGAGTGTTGGATCGGGAGTTGTTCTTTTTTGTTGATTTGTAGGTGTTTGGGATGGAAATGGTGAGCAAAGTTATTTTTTCCTTTGTTAATATTTTTGTTTAGTTTTCTACGTGTACACATTGTTGGTAAAAGCTACATTTTTTTCTATGTGAATATGGATTTTTTTTTGGCGTATTTTAGGATCTGAGTGCTGTTGAAAGTGACATGGCTGATGTATGCATAGCTTCCTTTTGAGTCTTGTTGCTGTCTTCATATTGATTTTGAATTTTCTTTTGTTTGAGCGAATCGTTGGATGCTTTTGGGATGCCTTTTTTCACATTTGATACAAATTACCAACTTGGTTTCATGGAAAATGGCATGGGTAAAAACACATTTGTGATTCTGTTTGTTCCTTTGATTTCTTCTAAAGAGATTTGATGCTTTTGATTTTTTTTTTTTATCTTTATATGAATATTATGATTGACATGTGATTCTTAGATTGCTTTTTTTCAGTTTATTTTTGAACTTAGTTTTTGTGGAGTAATGCAAGGCCAGAACAATTTGATAGAGGGTTTGGGTTTTTCTAGTTTTTACTATTGTTGTATCTGTTTTTCCATTTTTCATTGTGTTTGTAAGGTGAAAGACACGGTTGCTTATTTATTTATTTATTTGTTTTGTGATTTTGGGAAATTTTGAGGTGGTCGATTTTACAATCTGGGTGTTGTTGAACGTGACATGGCTGATGTATACATTTCTCCCTTTTTAAACCTTGCCACTGTCTTCATTGTATTATTTTTGGACAAATTTATAGGTCTTTTCAAATCTCCTTTTTACCTATCATACTGAACTACAAAATTGCCGACTTTGTTTCATGGGAAATTGGTGTGGGGTAAAAAAATTTCTGATTTTGTTCTTCAAAATTACAGTGGGTTGCTTTTCATGCCCTGTAAATTGAGAAATTTGATTCTTTTGTTTCTCTACAATTTATATGAGTATTGTTGTAGTTATTATGATCTTTAGCTTGTATTTTTATTTTATTTTGGAATTTAATTTTCATCATGCAATATTTTGAGGCCAAAGCAATTTCATTAGGGAAGGATGTGTATAAGGTGGAGAAAGAGAATCAAGGAAAATGGCTGGGGGAGGTGGCAATCTGTAGGCATACCTCTTTTGAAGACTTTAGTGGCACTAAAGAGGGTTAGGTCACTAAGGGACCCAGGAATGAATTGGATGAGCAAATTTTCACCTTATATTGACAATATGAAATGGGAAATGAATTCTTCTAATGATGCAATTTTGGAATTAAGCAATCCTGTGAAACACAGCCTGGGCATGTCTAAGAATGATAATTTGGATGGAGAAAGGGAGGGTATTGGAAGCAACTCGGACTCCAATTGCCATTCGAGAATGCATAATCCTAGTGTCTCTGATGCAAGGATTAAACTAGTGCATGAACCAACTTGGAATCTCAGACACAAAATATTTGATCCTACTATTCTACCATACTCAAGAAACCATACAAATGAGGAAGTGGATTCATATATTGAGCCAAATTTTGAATTGGTTGAAAGTGTTATAATGTCAGGGGTGATAAATTAGTCCCACATCGGATATTAGATAGATAGAGTCTAATATATATAGTGAAAAAAATTCATATCCCATGAGTTTAAGCTTTTTGGATGGTTTGGTGTCCGGTCGACTATATTATTCCGGTTCGACACTCTTTCGGCTCTCTCAACAAGTGGTATCAGAGTTTGATTCAATATGTCTACTACGAAGTTCGATATAGAGAAATTCAATAGAAAGTAAGAATTTCTTATTTGGCAAGTAAGAGTTCGTGTAATTCTTACTCAATAAGGGTTGAGAAACACATTGGAGGACGTCAAGTCTGAAGATATCGACGAAAGTATCTGCTGAAATTACCAGAAGGTAATGGCAAAAACATCTATTGAAGATTCAAATTCAAAGAATAAGATGATTCGAGCTAAGGTGGAGATTGTTTGCTTAATTGTGTCTCGAATCCGGATTTTCTGGGAAGTCTTAATTATATTAGGAAGTAATTTAGTGGGTCTAATCTTTATCTGGATTTATCTTTTACTAGAAGACTTAAATTAGTGGAAGTTTTATTTGAGTCAGTTTTCTATCTTGACTCAAACACAGTTAGGCCACATCTATAAATACACCATTGATGTAAGGGTTTCAATATAGAGTGAGAGTGAGAGATATAGATCAATACTCTTAATACATCTTGTGACGGTTAGGTTACTTCGTCTTTTGCGAGAGTTGGTGATATTGGAGTTTTGTCTCCATCGTTGTAATCTTCTCTTTTCTCTTCTCATCAATACAATATCCTTTGGATTGTCTTCGCCACATATATCTCTTGTCTGTTATTTTTTCCTCTTCTTCTACATCGTGAATTGTGGTGTATATCAATATTTTGCGCTACATGAAAGAACATATGCAAGAGTAGCAGCCAAGAAATCAGCATTTGGGAGGATGAAGAAAAGATTTGTTGCAGCTGATGTTGCTATGAGCCGTGTTGGCAGCCCATGCATACTGGCTAGTGAGACTTGTACGAATAGCTTGAGTCTTACCACATTGGGGCTTGCAACTGAAGATGTTGATGTCGTAGATTCTAATCATACTGGGTGTGGAATTAGTTACTGCTGGTCAAGAATGCCTAAATACAGTAATTCAAATATGTCTTCTGATGCTGAAGATCAAGAATATCCGCTGCTGTCTACTGAAGGTGGAGAAATAACTCCCAGTGAGGTTGCTCTACATCAGGATAACCCAAGGAGTTTAAGCCATAAATACAGACCTAGATCTTTTAATGAATTAGCTGGTCAGAATGTAGTGGGTCAGTCCCTTTTAAGTGGTATTTCTAAAGGAAAGATTGCTTTAATTTATCTATTTCATGGTCCTCGACGGACTGGAAAGACATCAACTGCAAGGATATTGGTAGCAGCCTTAAATTGCCTCTCTTCAGGAGGATAGACCATGTGGAGTCTGTCGAGAATGTGAATTATTGTTCTCTGGAAGGAGTAGGGATGTAAAAGAACTAGATGCGGGGCAGACTAATCATAAATATAGGGTCAAAGCCCTTCTCAAGAGTGCATCTCTTGGTCCATTCTCTTCTCATTTTAAGGTGTTCATCATTAAGGAGTGCCAATATTTGCATGAGCAGACATGGGCTGCTATCTTCAATAGTCTTGTGGGACTCTCTCGGCATTCTGTATTCATTATGATTACCTCTGACTTGCATAAGCTGCCTCAGGCTTCCATATCCAGGTGCCAGAAATACCACTTTCTAAAGATAAAAGATTCTGATATTGTCTTTAGGTTGCAGAAGATTTGTATGGAAGAAGGATTGGGTTTCGAAAAGGATGCCTTGGAATTTATTGCTGCCAAGTCTGATGGTTCTCTTCAAGATGCAGAGACATTGCTTGACCAGCTGGGTCTTCTAGGGAAAAGAATCACATTATCTCTGGCTCTTGAGCTTGTGAGTAATTAACATAGCATAGTTGTTTCTTCACATTCGTAAAATATTATACATATCTTGCTGTAACATTATTGTGTTCTTTTCTTCTCATCAAAGTGCTTAAATTTCAGCAGTTTTGTGATTACATTACGTTTTGCAGATTGGTGTTGTTTTAGATGATGAATTGCTTGATTTGCTTGACCTAGCCTTGTCAGCAGACACAGCAAATACAGTAAGAAGGGCAAGGGAACTCATGGGATCAAGGGTAGATCCTATGCAACTAATATCACAGCTTGCAAATCTTATTATGGACATTCTTGCTGGTAGATGAAGGGTTTCTGAAGTTTGCAGAGATTTTGTTGGAAGACAAGGTTGTATATTCATTGCAAACTGTTTTTGTCTTGCTGCAGACAATTTTGATTTAGTATTCTACACCAGTAATTTCTTGTTGCCAGTTTTCTTGTGTTAAGTTATTTATTGCTTAATGTTAGTAGGAGGTAAAATAATTCATTAATTCTGTGTATGTTTCTCTATCTTAAAATAAATTAGAGCAAGTCAAAAGAATCCATCATAGCAATGATGGCATTTAGCCATACTAGATAACCAACCTTAGCATTTTACCTTTGGCGCATAAGTAATGCTGTTTGTTTTCATTTTGAAATTGCATCTGCCAATTCAATTACCTTGCTGCTTCTCTTAGATCCTTTCTGAATCTTTTTATTTTATTATCTGACCTCTTGGATATAACATCAGAGCTATTACTGCCCATCCTCTATCTTTTTCTCTTTTGGAAGCATCTCTCATGGCAGTGTAATTGCCTTTTTGCATTGCTTTGTCTTCCATCCTGAAATACATGGTTTCTGATGTAGATACTTGCTAGTCCCTTGTTGCAAATTGTATTCTCTTGATTGTGGCTGACTGTTTCCTCGAGGCCTGAGTTCATCATTTTGATCAGCATTGAATTATACGCTCCTGATCAGATTGTTTTTTCATGTTTTAAGTTACAGCGATCCTGACAACTATTAGCACCACTTCATAATTTTTGTCTTTATAGTTAGTCGTGAAATTTCTAATATTAGAAAATTGCATTTGTGTTGTGATTAGCGTTGAAAATCTTGAAGAAAGATGCCTATATATATTATTTTCTTTTTTCTTCTACTCGTTTCTGGATGCCCCTGTCATCAGGTCTATAGGCAAGACATGACATAGATGATCACATTGAAGAATTGAACCTTTTTTTGCTTGCCTTTTCACATTATGACGTGTGAGAATACCCAATCCAAATTTGCAATAGTTTGTGTTTATGTTAGAAACCCCTTTACATGTTTTACCAAACCTGCTTTGTTATTGACCCTTATTTTCCCTCCAGTGGCTGAAATTGATATGCAGCAATTGAAGCATGCTTTAAAAATACTTTCAGAAATGGAAAAACAATTCAAGACATCAAAAAATCAGGCAACATGGCTTACAGTTGCTCTGCTGCAGTTCAGTTCAGAAGATGCTTCATGTCCAAGAACAAGTTCATATTGAGGGGCAGGTATCTTATGCTTCATTTATTCAATATTGATATTTGCAAACATTTGCTTGCAGGACTGTTTCAATTTATTTGATTTGATTTCTGATGTAGGACACTCAAATGAAGTTCAAGAATATCAGAAGAAGCTAATTCAAAAGTCAAAGGGTCATGACAAATGATTTGATTCACTCTTCTATTTAAACTTAGGATTTACCTTACTTAGTACCTTTGTATGTTTAAAATTCTCTTCATTATGATGTCTTAGGTCTTATTTTCGGATTCCACCAACCCAAGACCAATTTTGGACTGAATCCTATTCAGTTTAGGACTTGGGAAGGATGAATCTTTATTTAGGATTTTATTTTCGTAGGTTAACTTATTTAGAACTTCTACCAACCCAATTAATGGGTTTAAACTGAGTTATATTCAGTTTAGGACTTGGGAAGCCAGAAACTTATTCAAATTGGATTTCTGGTATTTGTATAAATAGGCCTTCAGTCCTATGGACGGGGAACAACTTTTATTCTCAATAAAGTTCTACTTTAGTGAATTTTCTCTCTTCCTTGTGGATTCAAGGAGTTCTTAACAGAGGCAACGGTGTTTTCCTCGTCTACCACGCTTGTTGCTACGTCAATTTCTGAGGTCTTCACAAGTAGGACATTGAACTTCTCTGGTAATGCTTCAGAAAATGACCTTTTGCGATATATTTGGGTGCAGGTGATGGGGGTTTAAGCACAATATCACCAAGAGAAAATATAACAAGATGTTATAAGCACAGTTGCAGCAAGTCAAATTGTTCAGAGACAGACTGTGAAAGGAAAAACTTGGAAGCTATTTGGAGAACTGCAGCAAACTGGCAATAAAATTCTCTGCAAAACTTCTTGCAGAAAGAGGGCAGTCTGAAGTCAATTCATGTTGATGAAGGTAACTGCCACGTTGTTTTGTACATTTGGCCTTGTGGTATATGGATTAGAGGTATTCCTGGTGCCATAGATGGCTTAAACCTTGAGGATTGAATTTCTTACATTTGAAATTGCTCTTGTTTCCAAATTAAGTTTGATGTCTTCAACTAGTAGAAAGGCCTAATTGTTCATGTCACAATTAAATTCTTGACTTGAAATGGCTATTTACCGCATTAAGTGGAGGCTGCTAACTTTTTGTCAGAGTTAGTTCCAAGCCTGTTCCTACTGCTTTGCAGCTCTATTTGTAAACGAATTCATGTGCAAAGTATCTGTATAACCTTCAATGTAAAGAAGAATAAGGCAGGCGATTAATTTGTTTAGGCTGATTTATGCAAGACTCATGATTTGAGCAATGAGAAAGTGCTTTCTGTCTATTGGAATAGAATCTTTATTGCCAGCTTACTTGCGGAACAAAGTTGTCCTCAAACTAGATTTTTTGAAGTTTATTTTGTGAAATACAGAACTTTTGTGGTTAAGCTTTTCCTGGAGCATCAGATACTTCTTTGTAGATATCAAAATGCAGTCAATTATGATTTCAACTTTGATATTTCCTCAGAAAGTAAACTCTATTTCAAGGAAAAGCTTGTTGCATTATGCTCTAGTGCTGACAACTTGGGTGTAAAACCATTTTTCTTTTGCAACCACTTTATTGTTTAAGCTTTGGAATTTGGCTTGGCTCACATAGGGATAGGACCATCTGGTCATGCACTATGGTCATCAATTGCCATGTGGCAAAATCTAGATCCCAAGACATAAGTTTTGGTTACAAAAATATGGATCATAAACAAGAAAAATGAATCATATATCAAAAAAATGGATAACATAATATAAAACTAGATCACGTTACAAAAATCTGACTCAACTGACACAAAAAATGAATCAGTTGACAATCTTACAAAACTCTATATCATATTTGAAAAAAGGAGCAGTTGACATAGTGAGATTTGAATTTTACCATGTGGTGGCACCAGATGACTATAGTGTGTGATCGAATTATTTCTATCCCTGCATGACCCAAACTGCACTATTTTAAGCAGAAAATTACCCCCATGCTACTAAATATCACTTCAGTTACTTGAAACTTTCATGTAAGCTTCTTAGTTTTTGTCCAAAAATCTTGGGTGCCTTCTCTTTATTTTTCATGATTTTGAGATTGGTCATGTTCTCGTTTCTTCCTATGTGTTCTCATTAACTTTTCCAATCCAGAAAATTGAACACTTTGTTAAATGTCTCCAGCAATTCTTACTGGGCATCTTTCACCTTTTTGGGAAATCTTGCTATATTATGATGTGTTTCTTAACCAACTAAAAGCCATCACTAAACTTAAATGTGTCACATATGATTTATATAATCATTCTTTTAATTCCATTACAACCAATTAAATTTTTTGTCCCCTCCTACGAGTGATTCAGTTTTGGCTTGTAAGTCAGATGATTATAATTTAGTATACATTCCAAATCTCAGGTTTGGCAATTGCTGAAGTAGAGTTTCATCATCGTAGTCATGCATCCAGGGCAGAAAAATCGTGGAAGCTGATTGCATGTTCACTTTAGCATGTGATTGGTTGTGACGTAGAGATTAGGATATACCTTATCCCGAGAAACAAAAGCAAGAATACCAAACTGAAAAAGGCATTGTGATGTAGCGGGAGAGGAAGAGGCACGAGAGATAGAGAGAAAATCACCGTTTTCTCATCAGAATAAATTCACTTGATACAGTAGGAGAGGACACAAGGGATAGGAAAAAGATTATCGTTTTCTCACTATGATAGATCTATTTGATACAGCGGGAAAGGACATGAGAGATAGGAAGAAAATCACCATATTTTTCATAATGATAGATCCTTGAATCCATAAGAAAAATGGAAGGAAATAATTCCAAAATAAGATAATATTATTAATAATTTTTTTTTTATTATAAACTTGGGCTGTATATATAGTCTTCTAATAAACTTAGAATTCTATTTGATGTAAACTAAAAATAGTACTTAGCCTCCACTAAGAATTCTACTTAACATATCTTAAATAAAAATATCTAAATTATATTCCTTATTGGAATAGAACTGTCATTGACTTGGACTGATAAATAAATCCTAATTTTGAACAATACAGAATCTAAATTATCCAAAATAGTAAATAGAGAATTATAGAAATTGATCTCAACTTTTCAACGAATGGTTATTTGCTGAATTTGGATAAATATCTTAGAAGATATAACTTTCACATTGTAGCTGTATAAATCTTAATGGATCATAATTGGAGTTGAAATTCAACTTGAACTGGATTTCTAATTTTATTGTAAAAAAGATGTAGTTGTTCTATTTCAGACCCTTTTATTTGTAAAAGACTTGTCCTGAAGTCAAAGATTAAAATCTCCATTATTGTAGTTGTACTTCTCTTGAACTCTTTCCAACATAAAACTTGATGTAAACCAATAAGATTTTTTCGAGTAACATTTTCAGTACTTTGATCTCCTATTTTCCTTCGGCACAACCACTTGAATTTTTGCAGGATTTCTTTCGACCTTATTTAAAATAAAATTTTTGTATACACCAACTTATGATTTATTGTTATGGAATGGAAGTATTCTTCATAAGTTTGCTGACAATTAGTATAATAATCTGAATATAGTATTGTAAATTTTGAATTTTGCATAATGATAACTCTTGTAGAAATTTCCTCTAGTTGTTCAAGAGAGTTAGCTTTTGATGGATTCAAGGAATAGTCTTGAGTAGTACAGTCAATATTTTCACAAGTAAAAAACTCTTCCTTATAACCTTCAAAATTATCAACTGATTCATATGAATTTTCATCGATAGTTTCTTAAAATTTTTATAACATCCAAAGCTACTTTTATATGATCTTTTAATTCATCAAAGAAAGAATCTTTCGGTCCCTCAATAAATTCTTCATTAGTTTCTTTATCTTCCACACGATTCACAACCTTTTTCTCAACTTGATAATTTAATACTAGAGGAAAGTTATTAAGATCTGGAATCAATACTTTATGGTTGTCTCCATTGATTTCAATTCCAGAAACTCTTGGATAAGAGGTTTGTTTTATTTGATTTTGACCCTTTTTGAGAATTTTATATTAAATAGTTTAAGTATTTTCGGTCATGAGCGGATTTTTGATTTGCCATTCTTTGGATTTGAATTTGTTCTCACCAAGATAAAATTCACAGGTCAAAATCAAGTCTCCATTGATGACCCTTTTTGAGAATTTCTCATAACCATGAAAGTATAGAATATTCACCTCACCAAGATTTTGATTTTCTTGAGTAGCTTTGTATATTGATCTCCAAGACATCGGATCGCGAGCATATTCGACGATCAATTGATGAACTTATTTTTTAGTTTCAATCTATTTCAAAACTTCATACTTTCTAGTGATAGAAGCAAAAAAGATTTGTTTGATCAAATCTCGAATTTGATAATCTCTTAGATCATCACCCATAGAGTTGTTGCCATCAACTGCAATCAATAAATTGAACTCATGAACAACGTCGTTCTGATACTACTTATTTTGGATTTGTTCCCTTTTCTATTTTTCTTCTACATTTAAGAATCTATCATGTTGATGCAATGGGGAAGGGCAAAAAAGATAGGGAGAATATCACTGTCTTCTCATAACGATAGATCCTTAAATCCATGAAAAAGAAAATAAAATCAAAATAAGATAATATTATTGATAAAAAAGCTTTTTTTTTGTTACAACCTTGGTTTATATATATAGCTCTCTAATAATAAATTTAGAGTCCTACTTGATGTAGACTAAAATAAAACTTAGATTCCATTAAGAATTTTATTTAATATATTTTAAATAAAAATATCTAAATTCTATTCCTCATTAAGTTAAGACTGTTATTAACTCGGAATGATAAATAACCCTAATTTTGACTAAAACAGAATCCTAATTAGTCAAAATAATAAATAATAAAATTATAGGAATCGATCTCAGCTTTCCAACGGATGGTTATTTGCTGAATTTGGATGAATATCTTAAGATATGTGACTGTCGGACTATAGTTGTACCAATTCTGACATATCATAATTAGAGTTGGAATTGAACTTGTACTAAATCTCTAATTTTATTATAAAAAAGATGTAGTTGTCTTACGTCAGATCCCTCTACTTGTAAAAGACTTGCCCTCAAGTCAAAAATTGAAGTCTCCATTATTACAGTTGTACTTCTCTTGAACTTTTTTGAACATAAAACTTGATATAAACTAATAAAATTTCTTCGAGTAATGTCTTCAGTACTTTGATATTCTATTTTCCTTTGGCACAATCACTTGAATTTTTGCAGGGTTCCTTTCGACCTTATTTGAAATAAAATTTTTGTACACACTAACTTATGATTTGTTATCATGGAATGAAAGTATTATTTACAAGTTTATTGACAATTATTATAACAAGCTAAATATATCATTACAAATTTTAAATCTTATATAATGATAACTCTGTAGGCATTTCCTCCAGTTGTTCAAGAGAGTTGATTTTTGATGAATTTAAAGAATAATCTTGAGTGCCACAGTCAATATTTTCACAAGTAGAAAATTCTTCCTTATAACCCTCAAGATTATCAATTGATTTATATGAATTCTTATCGATAGTCTCTTGAAAATTTTCGATAACATCCAAAATCACTTTTGTATGATCTTCTAATTCATCAAAGAAAGAATCTTTGGGTCCCTCAATAGATTCTTCACTAGTTTGTTTTTCACACAATCCACAACTTCTTCTTTGACTTGATAATTCAATATTAGAGGAAAGTTGCTAAGATGTAGATTTAACATTATATGGTTATCTCCATCAATTTCAATTATGGAAGCCCTTGAATAAAAGATATGTCTTACTTGATTTTGATTCCCTTTTGAGAACTTCATGTTAAATAATTTAAGTATCTTTGGCCACGAGCGGATTTTTGGCTTGCCTTTACGAGTTCTTTGAATTTGAATTTATTCCCACCAAGATGAAACATAACCATCAAGCTTGTATTCAGCAATTTTCACATTCTTTTCTTTGAGAATCTCCATCAGCTTAAAGAATTTTTCAACTTTATCTATCCAAATAAATAAATTCTCAGAACCATGAAAATATGAAATATTTACCTCACCAAGTTTTTTGTTTTTTTAAATAGCTTTGTATATTGATCTCCAAGATGTTAGACCGTGAGTCTCTTCGATGATCAATTGATGAACTTGATTCTTAGTTTCAATCTATTTTAAACCTTCATACTTCCTACTGATATAAATAAGAAAGTTTTGTTTGATCAAATCTCGAATTTGATAATCTCCTACACACCGGTCATGGAATTTTTGCCACCAACTATAATCATAGAGCTGAGCTCAAGAACGTCACTCTGATACTACTTGATGCAGCGGGTGAGAGCACGAGGGATAGAAAAAAATCACTGTTCATGGAGTTGTCGCTACCAACAATATTCAATAGAGTTGAGCTCAAAAACAACATCATTTTGATACCACTTGATGTAGCGGGAGAGGGCACAAGGTTTGGATTCGCAGCGGAAGGTCATGAATCATCTTATTATTAAACAACACAAAAAATGAGAAGTAATATAAGATAAAAGAAATAATAAGAAAAATCACAGCGATATACATGATTCACCCAAAATTGGGTTACGTCCACGAGTGGAGTGAGAGATCCACTATCAAAAAATTTTACAAGGGTCTAAAAGAAAGACTGTACCCTTTCTTACTAAACCAAACTCTTTCTCTAAGTCTCGATAATGCCTCCATCTTCAAATAGAATCTTTAAGGGAACACCACGAGTAACCACCATGAGAGACTACCGAGAAGTAGTAGAAAAACTCATACACAAGAGCTAATACTCTCTCATTCTTTTCTCTTTATTTTCTCTATTCTTTTCTCTTTAGTTCTCTCTAGTTCAACCTCAGCACTATCCCACTAAATCCTATGTATTAGTAGAATATTTATAGGCCTTCTTTGAATCTGAGTTTTACTCTAATTACAACTTCTAATATTATAAATTAATCATAAGTCTGAATCTAACTTTGGATTTCTACTTTAACTTAAATTCTAATTTGAACTCGAGACACCCAAAATTCAATAATATCCACTTTGGTTTAAACTCAAGCATGCCATTATCATGAACATTCAGTCATCATCTCTCATCCAGTTCCTTCACCTGAACTACTAACTTATTCAGCTAATCGTTAGCCAATCTTTCTCCTCCTACTTTTTTCTGCCGTTGTGGCATTATGCAACTTTGATGTGCAACCACCATTGCACCACCTTCCCGTCGTTGCGCCACCTACAAGCAACTTTTCGTTAGTGTCATACAACCTTCACCATCTCACGGCCTCGCTATGTCCCCCTTTCTGCTACAAAACTAGCCCCAATTACAGCCGTGTTGCTTTTCAGCTCACCGACCTGAACTCTGCCTTCTGCATATGCATGCGTCTTATTTCCATACTCGCTGGTCTTCACCTCCCAACTACTTAGCCATATTGAGCCCTACTTGAGATGTCCTACTGCACTTCATTAAAGGCCACCCACCACTGATTTGAGCCTTAGTCGTCATTGACTAAGAGTCCTACATGGCCTTCATCACCCTCTCCCGCTCCGAGCGACCCATGCCCTACATGGCCCTTTGCCAGCATGCTCTCGCACTCCCTCTATCGAGCGCTGTTGGCATGTTTCTGTGCCTCACCTGACCTTTATTTTCTTCTATCATAAGGCAAAATTTATTTTTCCATCTCGAATAAGGACTTTACTATCTCAATTGTTTACTCCTAAACTCTGATACCACTTGATGCAGTGGGAGAGGAAGTACGAGTAGGAAAAAGATCACCGGCTCTTCACCACGATAGATCCTTAAATCCATAAGGCAGATGGAAGAGAACAAATCCAAAATAAAAGAATACTATTGATATAAAAGCTTTTTTTTTTATTACAATCTTGGACTGTATATATAACCTAATAAATTTAGAGTCCTAGTTGGTGTAGATTAAAAATAGGACTTAGTTTCACTAAAAATTTTGCTTAATATATCTCCAAGATGTTAGACCACGAGCCTCTTCGACGATTAATTGATGAACTTAATTATTAGTTTCAATCTGTTTTAAACTTTCATACTTTCTAATGATAAAAATAAGAAAATTTTATTTGATCAAATCTCGAATTTGATAATCTCCTAAATCACCGTCCTTGAAGTTATCACCGTTAATTACGATTAATAGAAGTTGAGTTTAGGAATAATGTTATTCTGATACCACTTAATGTAATAAGAGAGCATAAAAGATAGGGAGAAGATCACCGTCTTTTTACAATGATAGATTCTCTTGATGCAGCAGGAGAGGGCACAAGAGATAAAAAGAATATCACCATCTTTTCACCACGATAGATCCACTTGGTGCAGCGGAAAAGGGCACGAGAGATAAAAAGAAGATCACTGTTTTTTCGCAATGATAGATCCTTGAATTCATAAAAAAGATGGAAGGGAACAATTCTAAAATAAGATAATATTATTAATGGAAAAGAAATTTTTGTTACAAACTTGGGCTGTATATATAATTCTCTAATAAACTTAGAGTCTTAATTGGTGCTGATTAAAAATTCAATTTAGACTTCATTAAGAATTCTACTTAATATATCTTAAATAAAAATATCTAAATCCTATTTTTTATTGAGTTATGACTGTTATTGACTCAAACTGATAAATAAATTCTAATTTTGACTAATACAGAGTCCAAATTATCCTAAAAAGTAAATAAGAAAATTATAGAAATTAATCTCAGCTTTTCAATGAATGGTTATTTGCTAGATTTGGATGAATATTTTATGAGATATAGTTTTTAGACTGTAATTATACAAATTTGGACGAATCTTAATTAGAGTTGGAATTCAACTTGGACTGAATTTTTACTTTTATTGTAAAAAAGATATAATCGTCCTGCATCACATTGCTCAATTTGTTGAATTATTGCAGTAAAGCAGAAGAAATGCTGGACTCAAGGACACTTATTGACCGCCAAACCGAAGCATCTTTAAAAATGAATGCATCTGTTGATTCTTGTACATCAAATCAAAGCAAGCAGTGTTTGGCTATAGTAAATCAGTTGAGTACTGATTGTAAGCACAACTCTAACTGCACTCCTGATAAAGCAGTGAAGAGTGGTAACATACAGGGGAATGCTTGAAGCCCTGGAGCTGCAACATATGATAGATATGGACAGGATAATCCACCAAACAGGTGCAGTTTGCAATCTGATTCAAAGGAAGTGGATAAGGTCCTATATATGAGCATTGAAGAATCTGAAGTTCAACCAAGCTGTTTCACAAGAATACTGAAATCCCAAAAAAGATTTCTTCCATCTGAAGTTGCTCAGGCTATCTGTCTACAGCTCCAGCCACAAAACAAACCAGAATTGTCTTTCCACAAGAATGCATTATTAGGCACAGATTTCTGTGCGAACATTCCCTATATTTTCTGTTCCAGATCAAATTCACATGTTATTTGTAATTCCAGATATGGAATCGAGTAGGTGCTATAGAAGTTTATTGTGTCGTCATGTTCTGATTCAGGCCTTCATTTGGTTTAATGCAAGACTAGACAAGTATGTGAAAGAAGTGCCACATTTTGATGCAATTTACTGCTTTTTATCATTTATGGATGCAGAAGTGATCTGAATTTGCTTTGAAGATTCAATAGCAGTAGTTTGTTCAACTTATGACTTAGTTCCCTGCATAATGGTTTGCATTCATCTTAGTTTGAGCTGTTATTAAGGAAAGAAATACTAGTACTCCTATATGCAATAAATGCAGCCACCATTCAAATCGTATTTGCTGAAGCAGTTTAACGTTGGTGTTAGTTTCTCCCTCGCTATGGCAACTTTGTTTTGACAAAAATTTCACGTGTGTTTTCCCTTGACGGCTCAGGAAGTGGTTCAAGGTATAGCTCCATTCCATTTTGTTGGCGAGTATCTAGGCCCTCCCTTCAAAAGGTCAGCTCTTATGTTTTTTCATCAAGCATCAGATCGGCTCCTTGCAGAAAAGGGTACTTTTCTATTGGTCAATTCTCTTTTTAATGAATCTGCCTTCTGTCTCTCTCTCTCTCTCAAATGTCCTTGGTATGAGACAGCATCTTGGACTATGCAAATCTTTTCATTCATTGAATTCTTTTTCAAAACTTTTTAATTCTTATTGAGCTTTCGCCGATGTCACAGGATCATCTACATTGGCAACAACCTTGCGGATCACATTCAATTGGATGCTTCTTACCTTGCATGGCTGCAGAGCAATCTTCACCGCAGGCTGAGGAGCATGCTTGTGAGTTGAGGACCATCAGGATATTTTCTTCTTTTTCTCGTCTTCTACACGTTAGCAAGATTCAATGAAGAGAAAAAAAATGCTTTCATGGACAAGGTCATGTTATTCTTTTCGTCAATCCTCATCAGAAGTATACGAAGTTGGTGCATATACAGCAAATTTTGTACTTGACGTTTCATAAATCAAACGAATCATTGAAGTTCCAATCTTGGGCACTAGAGTTTTTGCTGTCAGGGCTCTGGCTTTATTTATTTATTTATTCAGGGTTTTTTTATATATTTACTTGAAAATTTGTCAAATTGCATATTAGTATTCAAGGTTTAAAAATTACAATTTCTACTTGCGTATTTGTTATCAATAGAAAAACCTACCCGTTTCAAAATTTAAAAATTATATATTTTAGTTGGATTTTTACCCTTATTGTAAATCTACTTGTCCATTATTCTATTTTATCACGGGTAAAATTTAATATGAAATGTGAAAATATTCAAATACACTTAAATTTAAAAAAATTTGAAACCCCATTTACACATTTTTAATATTTGCAGATTCCTGGCTCCACTGTTCATCCTCAACCTTTAACAGAATCAACCAGGGCTTCTAGTCAATTTTTAGTACAACAATGGAATATTGATCTTGAGTTAATTTCAATTGATTTGAAGTTGGAAAAAGTAGGAAATTTCAATTAAAATATTCTGATCTCACCTTGATCATTCAATAAAAGAGACTTGAGCTCGGAAGCTTTGTTTTCCGTGATCATCGGTCGAGGACTGTCATTGACAGTTTTTATAGTATTACTAATTTATTAATGGGTAATTGTACTTTCTAAATTTTTTAGACAAGCCCTAATGACTGCCCCAAGCCGATTGTTGGAACTTAAAGAATAAAAACATATGCTATTAAACCTTCAAATTCCTACTTTCACTATTTATCTCAATCTTCAACAAGATCAATTAGTATTTTTAGGTATTTTTCGGTACAACCGTGAAAATACCAACTAGATCTTTTTTCAACCCATTTGAATTTTTAAAAAATAAAAAAAAAATTCAATTAAAGTATATCGAGTTTACCTTGATCATTCAACCAACGACACTTGATCTCCAGAGCTTTGTCTCTCCGGATCATAAATGGAGAATCATCGGGGTAGTCCTAAAATTATATATTTCAATGCCTTGTGTGCACTTATATCTTCTAAATTCTCTAAATATGTCTCAACAATTACCTTGTTATGATCGTTGAGACCTAAAAATAAAAATTTAAACTATTATATCTTAAGAAAGTAATTAAAACTAAAAACTTATTTAAGGGTATTTTAGATATTTTACAATACAACTAATCTCGTTGAATGAAATATTTTTTATATATACGATATATTCTAATTAGAGGAAGTTTTGCTAACCGGTAACTAAAAAAAAATATGTAATTTTTAAATTTTAGAGTGCAAATATGTAATTTTAAAAGTGTCCAGTTGGTATATGCAAGAAAACCATTTATAACTTATTGCGGTAGACGGCTAAGCAAATTCCGTGGCATAAAAGTTATTTGAATACTTTATTCTACTGAATTTTGTCATCTTATATACCTGAGAAATTTGCTAAACTGACGCCAGAAAAATTTATATTTGCTAAATTAGGCTTAAAAAATTAATTACGAAACTAAGATCCCGAGGACCATCTAATACAAAATTTAGCATTATTTATGACACGTGGCACCACATCATTTTTCCACAGAATAAAATTCAAATTTCTTCTTTTTTCCCCCTCCATTTCGCTATTTCAAATCCGAAACCAGCAGAACATTGTCACCGCACAGGGCCGCACGGACAAGCGCGAGGACACAGGCTTCGTTATCCATAAGTGCCGGTTCACCGCCGACTACCTGGCGCGCCCATGGAACTACAAGTCCTTCACTTTCTTCCTCGAGAACGACGTCGGCGCCTTCATCTACTCCGACAGCTACGTCCCTTGGCCTAACACCGCCAACCACAGACGCCTGCTTCTTCGCGGAGTAGAACAATGTCGATCGACCAGGCGTCGACAAGTCCAAGCAGTAAAGTGGCTCGGCATAAAGATCATCACCGCCGCTCCGTCCTTGGACGCCGGCATTGGGTCGAGAAGCAGATTACCTAACAGAGATATAGTAAGCATGATATTTCCTTGCATAACTTACCAACAAATAAAATAAAATTAAGAAATCAGATCTAAAACGTTGAAACGGTAGGCAAAAATTTTGTTTCTTTTTTTTCTAGATAATATTTATATTATATTCAATGGCTTGCAGTGGAGAGGTTTATCATACTAATTAGCTGCGGATTCTGCTATATCCAATTAGTATTCCCTCAGGATTTTCAACTTGTTTAATGATCTGCTACTTTCAAAGAGTGGGCCTGGCACATATATGTAAATTTGCTTCACCATGAGCTGTGCTGGTTTAAATCATCTGGACCGTGGAGATAGAAAGCTGCTTGAGCCTCACCCTCCAGACCTACTTTGGTAGCGACCTCATGCATTGGGCTATTGTTATTTTGGGTTGTTTTACTTGATTGAACATGGGGTGGGAAGCTTGTTTGTTCCACTTCATTTTGTCTATCTTCTTACCAATATTTGATCAGCCGTCTGTGTTTACGAGTCCATTTTACTATTGTGCTCGGGAAAGATTTCTTTAACTGTTTTCTGGTGAAAATTAATCTTTATCTTTTCAAACGTTTCTGATGATTATGTTTATTAGAATGCAGATACAATCGAAGTTACCATTTGGCACAATCAGACAAGAAGCGCAAAGTCTGTTGCACCTTCTGCTGTATATTTTTCCAGGTGTTGAATTTGCTGTCTTCTGGATTTCTTTCCAAACCTTCATATCATAGTATATTAACTGGCAATTAACTACCTGTTTTACAGCATCAGAAGTAACAAACGTTTTTACTGTCCATTTCAAGCTTGATGTGCTATGCTATGTATCAAAGGACTTTCCTAGTTTGTAATAATCCATCAATATTATATTTCCTCCTAAAACCCATTTACATATAATTGGTTTTAAGTCGGGAGATAAATCAACAATGATCCACTTTCTGTTACTTAGCAGTGAATTTATTTTATTATTAATTGCTTCCTTCCAAAAAATCACATTTCTAAAAGATATAACTTCTTGAAATGTTTTAGAATCATCTTTCACATTTAATAAGATCGGTATCTTATTGAGTACCGTAGACTTTTTGCGTTTAATAAAAAAAATGATAGCTTGTGAGAAAATATAATCTAGATGCAAAGTCTTCTCTTTTTTAGCTCTTTGACTTCTCCTAATTTCAATAGAAGGATTAAGAACTTTTCTTTTGCTGTTGGAACTAAGACCATTATCTTAAGATTAAAATTATTAGCAGATTCATTAACAGAATTGAAATCATTAGAATGTTGATAAAAATTATTTTGAAAATTATTTTTGATAAAATCAATATCTTTTGGTTCAACAATTACATTTGAACTCAAGTTTAATATTTTGTAGGACTTAAAATTTCTACATAGCCTACAAAAACACCTTTCAATGCTTTTAGTCACAACTTAACCTTTTTAGAGTCTAGAATTCTATAAAAAGAGTAAACAACCCCAAACTCTAAGATAACTCAAGTTTGATTTTTTTTTTTTCCTTTCATATTTCAAATCAAATTAAAAGATTCATCCCAATAAATAAAATACAAGTTAGATTTATACTTTTTCGATGGATGACTAAACCTTAACATATAACCTATTTATAAAAACTCGTGGAGATTGGTAATAAAGAACCCTCATTTATTGAATCACCTGAATGAATTGGTGCTATTGAGCTGAGCTTTGTCGTGGACAAACTTCTTACAGTACGCTGGCTATTATTGTCACTTATTTTAGCTTATTGATGCTCAATGAGATTATATGTTGAACAATATGCATATGTTTTTTAAGTCATGTCTTTGGCTTCTATATTACTAATTATTAATGTTTGGAGGATATAATCAATAATTCGTTAATTGATTATGTATGAGGTTTAACAAAAGTCTAGCTTTTGCACTTCTACACAAAATTTAAAATAGAGGATAATTGGTTTGGATATCACTTTCTTTTGCAGGAAAATTCATTTTATATTTTACTGGTTGTGGTTTAGAATTTTTCTTTTTTCATTGTCAGCGTCTATAGCTTACTCCTGCTACATGGGCTGGCTATGAAGTACAACTGAGAATTGTTGAAGTTTTACTTGGATGTAGAATACTTTATGACAGATTATCTTCCTGATGTGCACCACCCAATATGAATATTTTATATCAAGAGAAGTAGAACTATATATCTCTACAAAAAGGGCAAAAAAAAGAGAGAACTATGCATGTCTTAGTTCATTTTTTTACCACTTTGGTATATAAAAATTTCCTTTTATTCATAATTCTGACAGCTAATTGTATTATTTCAAATATCAAGCATAGTAGAATGTTTTGACATGTGATTTATCTTGTCAAAAGCATTCGGTTGCTTTGATTTAGACACAAATCGAGAAAAATCCAATTCTAGTTTTTAGGCAATATTTTGGCGATTGTATTTGATCTTCGGTTGATTAATAGGATGAAGTAATTTTTTGGCTAATGAAAACTAATAAACCAAACACCTCAAAAATGGGTTCGAACTCCAAAGTCTTAACAGGGGAGAGAAGTATCTTGCTGTCTCTCCTAGGAACTTGATTTAACCATTAATTATATCTCTTTCTGATTTATGACAATGTAACTTTTTATAGCAAATTAAATTCCAATTTCAATTAGTACAATTGTAATTCAAAAAATTATATTTTACAGAATATTTATCCAAATCTAGTAAATAATTATTTATTAAAAAGCTAAAATCGATTCATCCAATCTTATTATTTATTACTACCGTTAATTCATTTTTTAAGTTGATCAAAATTATAGTTCATTTGTGAATCTAAGTTTATAATAGTATTATTTCAATAAAATAAAATAAAATTTATATTTTTTTATTTAAAATATTTTAGGTAAAATTAATAATGAAGTTTAAGTTTTATTTCTAGTATACTTTTGAATAAAATTCTAAATTTATCGTAGAATTATATATATATAAACGTAATAGAAAAAAAAAATTCTCATTAATAATATTTTTTTACTTTAAATTTAATTTTTTTTGGTGAATTTAAAATTTTATCATAATGAGAAGAAGTTGACCTTTTTTCCTACTCTCGTGTATCCTAGCTGCGTCACCTCGCTGCACGTGAACCAAATAAGTAGTGTTGCATCTCAATTCATTTCACTAGCCTGTCAAATTAGGATTCATTGTTATGTGGAAAATATTTGTGCAACAATTCTTTTTAGAGTTTGTTACTTACAACCCTTTAAATTTTATCTTATTTATCAAAAATCTCCTATAATTTCAATATTTGCATATACTTTTCTCCTTTTTAAATTTATTACCTACAATTCTTTATCTTTACTCTCTGTAATTTTATAACAAAATCTTTTAAAATTTTAACTTCTTATCCTTTTTCTCCTAAATGTTTACAAATAAATTCTCAATTAAATTTTAAATTACAATGTTCATATTTATATACTTATAAATATACCGTTTGAATATTTTATTTATAAATAAGTCTAAATGTTAATATTTTTTAAATAAAAACTTACAAAAAGAACCTTAAATATTTAAAATATTTTGTAAATAAATCCTACATAAGAAATTAAATTACAAATTTAATATTCATACATTTACAAATAAACTTCCCGAATATTTTTTTATAAATAAGTCCAAATTTTATAACTTTTTAACAAAATTTTACAATATCGAAGGTTTTAAAACTTTAAATTTTAAATTAGAAATTTTATGTAATATTTTAATTATGCCCCTTGATATTTTATTTATAATTAGTCAAACTTTATTTTTTAAAAACAAAGGTTATAAAAAGAGAGTATTACAACTTAAAAATCTTAAATTTTTGTACATTTACCAATAAACCCATTGATAATTTTTATTTATAAATAACGATATTTATTATTTTGGTTAATAAAATTTAAAAAAAAGATTGAAGTTTTAAAACTTTAAAATTTTAAATTACAAGTTACAATAATTGTTGTATAATGTTCGAACATAGACACCTTGAATATTTTCATTTATAAATAAGTCCAAATTTATCATTTTTTAATTAAATTTTATTAAAAAGCCATTGAAGGTTTTAAAAGCCCCAATTTTAAATAACAAGTTTAGTATTTGTATATTTACAAATAAATCCCTCAAATATTTTTATTTATAACTAAATCCAAATTTTAAATTATAAGTTCAGTATTTGTATATTTACAAATAAACCCCTTAAATATTTTTATTTATAAATAAGTCCAAAATTTATTATTTTTTAAATAAAATTTTACAAAAAAGGCATGAAAGGTTTTTAAATTATAAATTATAAATTATAATTTTAATTTTTATATATTTACAAATATACCCCTCAAATATTTTTATTTATAAATAAGTCCAAAGTTTGACATAATTTGTTTGAAAATTAATATGAAAAAATAAGTATTTTCTGGAATAACATCATAAATAACATACACAAATTAAAAGACACACAATCAATCATATGAGTACAACATGTTTTGATACTAAACATCATAATACATACGCTATAGTGCTCAAATTTCCAAAATAGTAGTAATGAATATATAGTATACTTGCAAATAAGGATGAAAGTAAATATAAAAGTTTATAAAATTAAGGGCTAATTACCTACACCCTCCCGAAATTTTATAATTACCTACACCTCTCTCCTTTTAAAATTATTTATCTACAACTCCTGATTGTTATTTAATTAAATTTTTTTTCTAAAAATTCCACTTTTACACTCTGAAATTTTACAATTAAACCCTTAAAAAAATATTTTTTATTTTATATATAACTTTCAGATATTTACATACAATACCCCCTGAAATTAGTTATATTTACAAAAAAAATCCGCTATTACCTTATCTCCTCTCAGAACCGGCAAAGCAGCGGTGGGGGGCTGGGTAAATATCGAGGCTGGTCCCACGCGCCGTCACTCCCCCGCGCTCTTGCACCCTCGCACCGTCGCTCCCTCGCTCCCTCGCTCCCTCGCAAGCAAATCCGCACCCCCCCTGTGAGCAGATCGGCCTCTGCCTGCCCTGTCGGCAAACTGATCTGCGTCCACCTCTCCCGCCACGATTAAATCCGCACACCCCCCCACAAAAACCCCGACTCCTTTTCCGTGAGCATGGGAGTGGATGCCATGTCGGCAAGGGCCGCAGCACGCCAGGCGCAAACGTTGGAGGCCGGTGCGAGGGGTTTCTTCACTAAATTCTCAATTTTAAAATGGTAGGCGTTGCAGCCCCGTAGTCGAGGTGATCGACGAAATGCGTGAGAGAGGAAGAAGTGAAAGAGCCCAACGATGAGGAGGAAGGTCTCGACATCATCCTTGTAATCGTGCTTTCAACATCAATCTTCCTCGCAAGGCGCGCGAACTGTTCGACAAAATTCCCGTCCCAGATTGCCGGTCCTTAGTGTGTTTAATCTCAGCCTATACGAAAGTAAGAAGACTAAGAGAATTCTCTATCTGGAATTATGAAATGTGAAGGCTCTTGAACCAGACAAGCCGGTGCGATCACAAGAGCATGCACTGCGTCGTTGGATCTTGTCAGTGCCAAGGAGATACATCTAGATGTAATTAAATTCGGGTTTGTTTGGGACTTGTCGTTGGGTAATCATTTGGTGGGCTTGTATGGCAAATGCAATTGTATTAGCAAAGCTAGGAAAGTGTTTGATGGAATGCCTAAGGGATGTTGTGTCTTGGACTTCGCTAATTGCACATATGCGAATTGTAGGGTGCCAATAGAAGCTGTTGGGATTGTAGGATGCCCAATTCAGTGACCTTATCAATGGCTCTTACCGCATTCTCGAAGTTAAAAGCGTTGAATCATGGAAGGGAAATTCACTGTGTTGTTTTGAGAAATTGGTTAGAAGGCAATGCCTTTGATAAGTGGACTTGAGGATATGTATGCTAAGTGCTTGAGCATTCAGCAAGCAAGGATCGTTTTTGAAAGGATCCAAGAGAAGGATGTGATGTCATGAAATGTGATTTAATCTGTGTTTCTAAATGGAGATTATAAAGAGGATATGAGTCTGTTTAGATAGATGAAAGCTGAAGGAGTAGTTGGTATAAATTCTGCTTCATGGAATATGTTGTATCCATATGATTAGTTATGTGTCTTTTAATATGCGTATGTTAATTACGATTTTATTCCAGGAAATACCTATTTTTTTATGTTAATTTTTAAGCAAATTTTTGTCAAAATTTAGATTTATTTATAAATAAAAATATTTGATGGATTTATTTGTAAATGTATAAATATTAAACTTGTAATTGAAAATTAGGGTATTTTAAAACCTTCAATGTTTGTTTTCTAAAATTTTATTGTAAAAAAAATAAAGTTGTGACTTATTTATAAATAAACAAATTTAGGGGGGTTATTTGTTAAATATACAATATTAAATTTGTATTTTTTTTTAACTTTTTAATATCTAACTTAGCTTTCATCTTTCTACAACTATTTCAAAGTTTATTTGTAAATATAAAAGTATTAAACTTGTAATTGTAAATTTTAAATTTAAAAACTTTTAATGACTTTTTCGTAAAATTTTATTTTAAAAATGATAAAGTTTAGACTTATTTATAAATAAAAATATTCAAGGGTCTATTTTTAAATGTACAAATATTAAACTTGTATTTAAAATTTTAAGTTTTAAAACATTCAATGTCTTTTTATAAAATTTTATTTAAAAAATGATAAAAAATTTGGACTTATTTATAAATAAAAATATTTAAGGTGTCTATTTATAAATGTACAAATATGAAACTTGTAATTTGAAATTTTAAGTTTAAAAACCTTCAATGTCTTTTTTGTAAATTTTTATTTAAAAAATAATAAAATTTGGACTTATTTATGAATAAATATATTCAAGGGATCTATTTATGAATGTACAAATATTAAACTTGTAATTTGAAAATTTAAGTTTTAAAACCTTCAATATCTTTTTTGTAAAATTTTATTTTAAAGATGATAAAATTTTGAACTTATTTATAAGTAAAAATATTCAATGGGTCTATTTGTTAATGTACAAATATTAAACTTATAATTCAAAATTTTAATTTTTAAAACTTCAATATTGTAAAATTTTATTAAAAAATTTGATAAAAATTGGGTTTATTTATGAATAAAAATATTTGAGGGGTTTATTTATAAATATACAAAATATTGAACTTGTATTTTAAAATTTTTGGTTTTAATACCTTCAACTCTTTTTTGCAAAATTTTATTTCAAAAATTATAAATTTTAGACTTATTTATAAATAAAAATATTCAAGGGACTTATTTGTAAATTTATAAATATAAAATTTGTAATTAATTTTTTTTAGGGTTTATTTGTAAAATAGTTAAAATATTTAAGGGCCTTTTTTTTATAAATTTTTATTTTAAAAATTATTAACATTTTGGATTTTTTAAAAAATAAAAAATATGTAAGGGGCTTATTTGTAAATGTACAAATATTAGGATTTATTTTTAAAATATTTAAAAATATTTTAGCTCCTTTATAACTCTTTATTTGAAAAATATTAACATTTGAATTTTTTATAAATAAAAATATTGAAAGGGTTTATCTGTAATTGTTTGGGAAAAAAATTGGAGGGTGAGAAAATAAATTTTTTAGGGGTTTAATTATAAAATTACAAAGGGTAAAAGTGAATTTTTTGAAACAAAATTTGATTAAATAACAATCAAGGGGTTGTAGGTAAATAATTTGAAAAGGAGGGAGGTATAAGTAATTATGAAAATTTCGGAGGGCTTTTGGTAATTAAGAAAAATTTCAGGGAATGTAGATAATTAGCCCTAAAATTAACAAATACCTACATACGAAGTCATATGCAAATACTGGAATAAAAGCTCAAAAATTAGAATATTATAATCTAAAAGCACATGGGAGGCATCGTCCGACATCTAATGAATTTCTTGCAAAAAAGCATAGTGATATTTATTAATATATTATTTTAAAATCACATAAATTAAAACTAAAATAATTGTCAATATTTTCTGGAAGAAAAACTCACATGATAAATACATACTAAAATCTTGAATCCTTTCATTAGACCTTTTCCTTCCCCTCTTCCCCTTCCTCTTCCCTTGTCATATCCTCTTACATATGAGTTTTTCATTAATCTCTGGTTTCCTATTGATTTTTGATTGTTGTTAGATCTAAAAGATTCAATTGGTTGTTATGGTTTAAGAGGCTCTTTACACGCCCTCTTGTTGTATCCCACCTTACGGCATTTACCACAAATATATATCATTTTACTTAATGTTTTCATTAAATCTTTAATCATTTTCTTTTTAAGCTGACCATGTGGTTTCCTTAAACGTGGAGAAAGCACTTGTATAGCATTTGGCACAAACACTTAAAATTGCTTGCTTGGAAGTGGGGTAAGAAGGACATCATATATTTTTCTTTATGTCTCCAGAGTGTAGTAGTCATCAATAAAATCAATTGGATCAAGCCAAACATCAAAAAGAGTAATAATACTATGAACATAAGGCACTCCTATCAGCTGTCACTATCTATAGTCATAAATCCTCTACCTTATATTGACAATCTATCACCCTGCAGGATCACTAACCTTTGAAATATCATTAAAAGACCTCCAAATGTGATATGCACCATGTGCTTGTAAAACTTTTCTAATAAAAACTTCTATTCTAGACACTAATTTTTCAAACTAGTAGAATCTTTTATTTCTCCTTATGGTAAATTTTACTATTATCCTCCGTCTAATAAAATCAAGTAGTTTAAGTAAGAAAAGCTCCATGTCATCCTCAATGAAAATATTAAATGACTCAAAAATATTATTAATCATATAATGATACTTCACTGGAAGATCAAATTGACTCTTACTAGTCATTTATTTATTTCATGTATTGCCAAACTAGTATAGATAACTATTTAATCCTCTTCATGTACTTAATAAATTTAGTAGATAAAAATTTGTTTTAACCCTTAAAAAATCAATTTTTTAAATTTTTTTCAGGATAAAATCTTTTAAAATTTACAATTACATGCCTTATACAAGCTCTATGTTTAATATGTGGGAAGATATTTTTCACAGTATTAGAAAGACTTTTCTACCTATCCGAAATAATAGCACTGTCAAAGTTTTCTAATATCTGCTTCAAGTTATACAAAAATTATAACCAAGATTAGTATATTTCTGCTTCTGCAATTGCATATACAATTGGAATTAGGTTATTCTCTCGATCAACTCCACAAGCTAGGAGCAACATGCCTTTATACTTGCATTTCAGGAAACATCCATCAACCCCCAATATAGGCCTACATTCAGTAAAAAAAACTCTACTACAAGCATGTAGTGACAGAAAATATTTTTGGAAAGACATATCTAGACATTGGGTAAAGTGAATAATATTGCCTAAATTTCTCATCTCCAACTCTGCTTTAAGTGAATGAAACAAATTAAAAGAAATTTATTTATTACCATGAATAACACTGTAAGAATAATATTTTTCCCTCTATGCATGCATGTAACTCATGAAGGCTGTATCTATCATTCGTCAAATTTTGTATTTGCTTTACTGTGTTTTGCTTATCAACATTCATCCAATGTAAAACTTGTTTGCTTACCAATTGAGCTATTGTCATTTTATTTTTAGAAGTATTGATAGCAATATATATATAAACTGATTCTATTTTTTTCACCTGAAAACCTGAACCACCAAATATCTCTAAAGTATGACGCCTCCATAGGGAATTCCCAGAAACATATTTAACTGTTACTCTATTCTGTTCATCTTTCACAAATAAAGGTTGAAACTTGTGCATAATGTAATACTACCTAAGAGTCATTCTGAATGCAATACATCCTCAAATACATTTTCTTTTTTTATAACATTATCATTCAAATTATTTTTAAGTAAAGGTAGTAAATCATCTTCTGCTTTATCTTCTACTCCTTCTTCTTCATATTGTCTCATCTTCTCTTCTTGTTGCTCTGCCTCTAATCTATCATCATCATCATTATCATCATCTTCATATTTATCATCATCAGGAAAAAAATTTAAACTGTGAAAATTAAAATCAGAAGGACGGACATCTAAATCTAAGTCAATGTACTCATCTCTTTGCATAATACGATGCTTAGAGAATTCTCTTGACATAGACCTTTTTTAACGATATTGCAATGTACCAAATATAGGAGTTAGAGGAGTCAATCTTGTTGCAGACACCATTGATAGGGGATCTTCTATGTCCTCGACTGATATGTAGATGTTGTTATATTTCAAGTCTTTTCCACTATCCACATTACTATAAACTAAATTTTACTATCGATTGATATATAAGTTGGAGGAATGCTGTTTGGAAGTAAGTACTTGATCACAAATAATTCATTTATCCTTATTTTGACTAGTTTACATGTTTCAATCCATAACTATGAAAATGAGTACTTATTTGCATCAACCAACAAAGGCTTTTATCTACCAAAAATATATTTCGTCCTTTGAGTATGTTTAACTTTGTTCTAGTATTCTCCATAACGAAATACTAATCTTACAAGATTCTCTGAATTGTACGTGTCTGAAACATATAACAAAATGTGTATAATACAAGTAAATAAATAACATCAAAAACTAATTCAAGTTATAATAGCAACAAACTATCATTTTTATCCTTCCATTCTAAGCACTAATACAATAAATACAAGATCTTTCAATTATAGATTTTAACCCCAACCATTAGTTCTACAATTATGAAATGTTGCAAGAACAACCAAACTTTACATCAAGAAATTTTTGAATTAATTAATGAGAAAACACAATAATCTCCGATCCCCAACAAAGAATGAATCATTTACAAGTAAAGAGTACAAGTCCAAAGTTATACTCACTCCAAATTAGAACCAAATCCTTTGCATTTTTACAAACATTGAAGATGCATGAATCATTATCTATCAATTTCTAAATAGATAATAATAGAAACAACACAAGCGTGGTAGATAAAATTATACATTGGGATCAAGCTCAACATGATAGCGTGAGTGCACAAACGGCACGCGAGAGGAGGAAGAGAAGAGGAGGGGGGGGGGGGGGGGGGGGGGGGGGGGGGCGCGAGAGGAGGAAGAGAAGAGGAGGGGGGGGGGTACGTTGCAATGAGTGCGGGGTGCGAGCTGGCGCGGGCCGTGGCGCAAGGGCACAAGGCGGCCGAGAGTGACGGTGCGGAGCTGCACAAGCTTGCACAGGGTGAGCCGGAGTGGGACAGGAGGGCTGAGACCACACGAGTCGACGTAGGGCGAGCTAGAGCAGGCACGGGCACGATGGCACGACGTCGCCGGGGAGCGACAGCACGGGGATGCACGAGCTAGCACGGGGGCAAGCCGGAGTGGACTCGGCTGCAAGCCATGGGCACGAGGTCTAGACGGTGCGAGGGAGCAGCAACGTGAGGGCACTGTGAAGCGGCGGCACGACCACGGGTGTAGATTTTGGTTGGAGGCTGGAGAAAGAAAAGTAGTTATTAGAGAGATAAACTTATAATAAAAATTTTAAATTATATATATAAATAATAAATAATAAATTTTTAGAAGATTTATTTATAAAATTACAAAGGATAAAAAAATAAAATTTTTACAAAAAATTTTAATTAAATAATAATTAAAAAATTATAGGCAATAAATTTTTAAAAAAAGAATATAATACATATTGGAATCATAAAAAAATTTTAATAAATAAAATAAATTTTAAAAATTGTGAGTAAAATGCCCTTCTTTTTAAGGGGAATGGACGCTGGACAGGTAGGCTACCACTTGTCATATTCCGTGCAAATTGAACTGCATATCATTATAGTTTGCTCATAGTAAGGATATAATATGAATGCTTCAATTCAATGGCTTGCCGACATAGACTAATAGATCTATATGTTTGAGATTGTGGGCGAGTTGTTAAATACTTTGTCATCAAGTAGTAGATGTTTATAGGTAACGTATGGAATTACTTTGTCCCTTTTCCTTAGATCGCTTGTCTCTATGGAGGAGTGCATCAAGTACTTTGGGTTTCGTCTGGTTTAAAACTAGGAGCAGAGATAATCCAATTAAAAGTTCAAATTTTTTTATTAAAAATTAAAATTAATCATTTTTAATTTATTATTAAATTAAATTATTATAAAAAAAAATTAATTAATTTTGTTAATATTAAATTATTATAGAGTTATTAATTTTCATTAAAAAAATACTAGTTTATAAAAATATTTTATTATTTTAAATTATCTCAAATCAAATATTCTCTTGGGATTCTGAGCGTTCTAAATAGAAAATAGATTGGATTTATCAAATGCAGTATTTGAGAAATAGACACCAAATTTGGTAAAAATTAGTTCACAAACGGCATGTAAGGAATTGTTTGTTTAATTTGTCCAATTTAAAAGTCATTTAATCAGATCTTTTAAGGCACGTGAAATTTCATTTTTCTTCATTAGTCACGGCAAGCCTTGATAGCAAGGGTATGTTTCCATCGGATTGAACTTTTGGAAGGGGCGAAAGTCAAATTATTTTTGTTACTTCCGTTATTTGGATAGAGTTGATTTTTAAAAATGACGAAAGTACTACTCCTGAATAGAATTAAAAATAAATTAGTATAAATACTTGGGCGATTTTTAGATATTATTTGATTCGGAATCAATATTAGGATCGGCATCAATATTATTAAATTATTTTTATAAATTAATATTTTTTTATCAAAATTAATACTTCAATAATTTAAAATTCAAAAAAATATTTAATTTTTTTATAATTTAATTCAATATAGTATAAAATAAATAATATTAATTTTTAAAAAAAATAAAATAAATTAGTTCTAATCTCGATTCAAAATCAAACGAGGACTTGTGAAATTAGAAGCAGAAATCGCAATTTTGAAAGAGACCGCTTCGTTACGGTTAAAGTAGTGCTTTCGCAGTTTCATCACCTGTGTCTTCTCCGATCTCCTCCCGCATTCCGGTCTTTCTCGATATCGCTTCCCACGCAGCACCTCCAGCCTTTCTCTTGCTCTGGCGCTCCGGCCTTCGGGGTCCTGATCCCATCCACATCCGGAAGGTGAATCACGACTTAGGACACAAATATGATGATGCATGAGGGTCTCGATCATGATTTTTTATACCTAGCCAACTGATGTGCGGATGATTTGTAGTTACAACAAGTCTTCACATTTGAATAAACATTTCTTAACGGACAGACCAAAGTGCGGGAAACGGAGTCCCGTTTCACATTCCTGGCCATTTTCAAAGAAAGAAAAATGAATATTTTAACAAAAACCTAAAGACGTTCTTAATCAAATTCATCCGAGAAGCTGAGGACCCATCAACCAGATTCTCTGACAATAATAATATATGCAATAAAAAATCTCTGTGAAATAAGGAAATGCACATCAACATGGAAGAGCCCACACTCCACCATGCTTCCGTACGCAAAACTTCAATTGTCTTTTGACCACTCTCTCTATATCATTCCATTCTGGTCACATCCTAAATAATACTTTGGATTGTAGGATTATAAATTGGTCGTTTCAAAACCCAAATATTATGTTGAAGTCGTTGACTAATCATTAGGACATAGATCGACCCGTTTAACTCGATTAATATACATAATTTACACAACATTTTTAACTCATTTAATGAACAAATACACAACTTATTTCTCTATGAAAAGAAAAAGCTTAAGTAACCTGCAATAATTTGTTTTTAGATTTTAGTTTGTTGTTACTTTCCTATATATATATATATATGCAGAAATTAGCATAAATTAGGATTTATATGTCACATTTTATTATATGATTCGAGGAAAAATAAAAACCAAACTCATTTTCACACATTTTTTGATTGGAAGAAAAAGATATGCACTGAAGCAAAAAGCCTAATGCAATTTCTATTCCACTGAATGGCAGGTATCTGCTTCTTCTGAAATGCAGACAACAATTCAATTTTACCCCGATTGTGTTCCATCCATAAGTCTGATTGGTCCCTTTTGGGTGGGGGCATGACATCAATGGCATCTCGAAATCTCAACAGGAGGCAATAACAGATTTATATCTCATAAAAATACCATCATTACTGGCCTTGAAAGGTGGATTTCAACCTATTTCATGTAGGCCTAGAGACTCTTGAAAATTAATGCTTTGCATGGTGGCATGCACTGCCCTTGTGCCTTTTAATGCATAGAACCGAACTGATGCTCCATCAAAGTTTGTAAAATAGTAGCACAATCTATGGTAAAAATATTTACATAGAAATATGTATAATAGATTTGCAATGTTGTCTGCTGAATTTTGACTCTGAACTATAGGGTTCAACTGTTTAAACCTCTCCTTTTTTTTTAAGGAATCATCAAAATATGACATAAAGATCCACTAGGGAATAAATTGCATCCAGAAATTCAAATGAATCAAACCCACTGAATCATAAGGCAATCAGTAGCATTCATTCATCAGCTATATCAGTTCAATAGGTTGGGCAGCTTTCCCTAAACCCACATTTTAGCCTGCACATAGAATTAAACAGGAACATTTGACTATTTACATATGGACAAGGAAATTGTAAGCGATGAACACAATGGACGCAGAGGTATGAACAAGCAGCAAATGCAGCTGGTCACAGTCATGAAGGTTGGCGAGAGATGATATAGACAGAAGCATGGAGAATGAATAATTGGAGAGCTAACTGAGATCAATGTCAACCCGCTCAGGGTGTCCTCGCTCCGTTTGCTCGGCCATGAGCTCAATGCCAAGCTGCCCCTTGTCCCCAGCTCCAAAGGAATAGAGTTTTCCTGAGTCTGTGAGGGCAAATGTGTGTGCATTCCAGTATATAGAATTGGTGAGGCTGATCTGCACCACCCTCTCGCTCACACGCTTAAGCGAGGTGACGAGTTCAGGAACAAGCACGTTTGCTTGTCTATTAACCTAGGTGAACAAGACAAATGTCAAGATAACTGTCGATATCTCGTTAGATTACAACTGAATGCTAGGAACAAATATCCATAAAACTTATTCTTCATGGCAAACACTCAGTACTACATGCACTAAGGGAGTACTATGAAAATTTAGGAAATCTCTAGACTTTTTGATAAGCCTTAAAAAAAGGAATGGTATTTCTTTTTACCACCAAGTCTGGATAAATGAAACAAAGGTACCAAGCAAGTCAGGAGAATTTTATCAAAATGGCAAAAACTGAAGAGCTAGAAGTCAAAACTCAAGAAATACCGAGGAAGATGATAAAGGCATAACTTTGGTACTCACTACACGTTGGCATAACTAATTAAAGGAGGCAAGTAAGATAAAATCATGCCTGCCCGTCTACTGCAGTGGTGTGACCCAAGCTTGAAGATTCTCCACACCCAAATGAGTAGACATCTCCATCCTCAGAAACAACAAAGGTCGTATAGTCACCAGTTGCAACATGGATGGCCTTGACCTTGCTCAAGGCTTGCACTACTTTGGGAACAGACTCGCACTCCTCATTGCCATGCCCCAAGCAGCCATAGCGACCCCATCCCCAGGTGCACACCCTCCCGTCCTGTCCTACAACAGCAGCATGCCAGGCTCCTGCTGCAACCACCATTGGCTGCAAGTTCAAACCCTGAAACTGCTCAATTAGCCTAGGGTACCTTTCATCTGTTCTAGAACCATGGCCAAGCTTGCCTCCCAGACCACATCCAACGGAGTACACTGACCTGCATGATTTACAAGCCCATGAAACTGTAAGAGGATATCAAGGCAGATTTGGACTAAATGCCAATGACGGTTAACTTTCAGTTCCACATTAAAGAAGTTTCACACCAATATCCAAAGACCAGATAGTTTACACTGCCAAAGAATCACCAAGACATCACTCAAACAAGCTACAATGCTAAAACTGAAGCTTCAAGTCTCAAACGATTTTTTAAAACATGAAGGGAAATAGAAGCATTAGAATTGGAAAAACATTAGAGCTTCATAGTGACAGGGCATGAGGAAAACATAGATAATGGCATTATGGCAAAACTTACATGCCACTTGGTTGACATGTCAATGCTAAAAGGTAACAGTAACCAGCAGCAATCTGCACCACTGGAATGTTCTCAAGAGGACCCATTAATTGACGCGGTTCCAAATCATTCGCCTCAGTTTGATGGCCAAGCATTGCATCTCTGCCCCAAGAGAAAGTATAGACCTTGCCTTCTCTAGAGAGAACTGCAGTGAAGAAATTTCCAATTGCTGCTTGGACAACAAAAATGCCTTTCAATGACTCGACTGGCTGTGGGGTGGTCACCAGTTTAGACCCTTGGGTGCCATATTCTGCTTCTCCAAAGGATTCCTTGCCAAATGCAAAAACCAGCCCAGCATCACTGATCAGCATTGTCCGTCCAGCTCCTGCTGCAGCTTGAATGATCCTGATGCCTTGCAGTGATCTGCAAAGCACCAAATTATTGTGTTCTCGGTCTTCACTTATCTGCATTGAGTGTGTGAAGCAACTGGAAATTTTAAAAGGCACCTGATAAGGCGCGGCCTCCATTCTTCTTCCAGTGTGCCATGGCCAAGCTGACCTGAGCCGTTGGAGCCAAAGGTATATACTGCCCCTTTTGAGGTCACGGCTATGCTGTGACCTGGCCCCGCGATTGCCTGAGACTTCTCTCTGCGGCAACAAGCTTCACCTGCCAGCAAAAACCTTAATACCAATTTCCAAGAGCCACCACATTGTTGTTTAAAACCCTCTCTTTCCTCTATTGTCATGGGTTTAAAGATGGCTCTCTTCTGGCACATGTCCAATGCCGCGAGCTCCGATATGGAGAGCTCAACGTCAGGCGCAAAGTTAGCAGGCTGCCGGAAAAAATTACATGTTGCCTGCCAACAAAATCGAGATTTATCAGCAGCACTATCAATTCTATAACTGACAAAACATAGAAACAAGCACTTGCCTCGAGATGGGCGAGATCCTTGGGGTCCAAATTACAAGCAGTGAGCACATGAAGGACAATGGAGGGGTTTGTTGCCAAGGGGAATTCACCGGGAGTCAAATTCCCAAAGCAATGGCGCTGCAACCGCTGAAATGTTTGCTGCAGTGGGGTGACGAGGGCGAGGGGCTGGTCTATGATGTTGTGATATTGTATGGGAGGAGTGGCTCCACTAGTAGTGGCATCCATTGGGCACTGCCTCAGTTTGCAGTGCCCTGAGGCTATGCAGAGAAGATAGTTCGAGATATATAGCCTACTTACAAGAATTACCATCATCAACACATCAAACTCCAAATTGTCCACATGCGGCAACAAATGTATTGCTACTTACAATTATTCGTTAAAGGATCTCTTCAGCAGTAGTTTCAACAAAGTTCAACTCCAGCTCACAGCTTTTAATCATAAAACCTACACAATCACCCAAAATAAAACCAAAACATCTAATTCAATAGAACTGGCATATTACCGAACATGTAATCCTACGAAAGTTTGCATTTTTCCAATAAAAGTCTAAAGAAAATTTCTTGTGTGCAAAATCAACCGAAACAAATAAGAAAAATCCAAATTTGCACTGAAGGAAACAAGTGCAAACATGGAAGGAAAATAAATCACAAGCTCCTTTTTTAAAATTGATATTTCAAAGAAATCCAACACATTTATAACAAGAAATCTCCAACTTGGATATCCTTTCGATTGAAAGCTTGCTAGAAGCCAATTGGAATAAAGAAAGGGACGAGAACCCCAGAAGAAAGAGATGCCCAAGGACCACCACAAGCAATAAACGTATAAACCATTACGAAAAGCAAGCATATTCCAGAATGAAAGGACAAATGGAAGGAAAAACTTTCCACTCTCAAAATACCAATTCACCTCGAAAATCACATACAAACAACAATCAAAACCTAACAACTCATAATCTTCCAAGCACCAGCAAAATTCACCCGATTTCCCACAGATCGGATCTCAAAAATCGAAACAATGGCAAAACCAGCACCAAAAAAGAGCAAAAGATTCAATCTTTCTCACAAAACGAGACCAGATCGCGATCGAAGGGGCCACCAAACCGAAAATTACATCTGAAACAAGACAAGAATTCCACTACTGATCGCAAGACCACGCCTTATCCGAAAAGATCCGATCTTTCCCATTTTTCCTGGTTTTTACCGATCAGACACTCGAAACAGAGATCTGAGGCCTCGAATCAATCTGAAAGCAGGATTAAACTTTGAGGATTATGCGAGAATTTGAGGAAGAGGATCAGATCAATGAAGAGAATTGCTTTCCTCTCTCTCTCTCTCTCCTCCTTGCGATTCGGTTGTTGCTTCTCAATCCGGAGTGTATATATATATAGAAAACGTAATGACTTATCAACTGTTTAATTGACCGCTAAATCAACTTAATTTCCGATTTAGAAGCATATGAAAAGTCTAAATTGCCCCAGCATGACAACACGTGTCTGGGATGGCAGGAGAGAACAGAGGTCGCCACAAGCCATGTGCAAATAACTGTTGAGAGATTTTGCATGTACGACCCTAAAGACTAAGGAAATTTCACTAGACTACTAGAAATTTACTCATAAGCCCTTGCCGGCAGTTTATGTTCTCAACCCAGCTTACGAATTACCTCGAATGCCCTTCAATGTGAAAAATGCAATCTTTCGTTATTTTTACCAATCGTAAAGTACAATCAATGGCTTAAAAGGGAAAGAGTCGCTAACATATCTAGAAACAATCCAAGAAGGTCTTCATGATTTTGGTAAAGCTAATTTGGATGATAGGACAGATTTTATTTGGATGAATTTATTTCTGCATGCTTTGTTCCAATGGAAATCTTGAATTTCTTGTTAGGCAGGATTAACCAATTTTTTTTTTGTCCAACATCGCTTTGCCTTCGAAACATAAATAATAGAAAAAAATTTTCAATAGTCCCTTAAAAAATTTGAAAGTTATCAATATTCTTTCTGATTTTTTAATTTTCAACCAATCCCGGACAAGTGACAATATACAAAAAGGGCTTTTGTCATTAGCAAAGAGTGACAATATGCAAAAAGGGTTCTTGTCATTAACAATGATGTTAGTAGGAGCCAGAAATTATGATTTTATTATTATTTAATTCTTTTCAAGAATTTTTAATAATAAATCACTTGATTTATTATAAATTTATGAAAAAAATACCTACTTTATCACTATTTGTAAAAAAATTACTCATCTTATATTATAAATTTATAAAAAATATCTCAATTAAAATATTTAAAAATATTTTACTTTTTATTTAATTTTATCAATTAAATTAATATAAAAGATTAAATTATTCTCCTTTGATCTTATTTTAGACAACTAGCTTATAATTATCGAATCATAAGTTTCATAAAATTGGATTTTAAATTTCTTACCTCATAAAATTGAACATACGATATTTCATAAAAAGTACAATAAAATTAATTATTTTGATATTAATTTAATAGTTATTTAAACTAAAATCAAATGAGAATAATATAATATTTTTTTATTAATTTTAATTAGTAAATTTGAATTAAAATAAAATATTTTTAAATATTTCAATCAAAATATTTTTTGTAAATTTATAGTATAAAACAATCGATTTTTTACTAATATTAACAATGTAGATAATTTTTCGGAAATTTATAATCAGACAAGTAATCTCTTGTTAAATTTTTTCCTTCCTAAAGATATTTATGGTTTGAACCACGATTTAAAGTTTCGACCGAAACGTTTTGATTTTGTTCATGAGCGAAATGTTTCGGTATATTTGGTTTTGATTTTTCTTGTATCAGTTCTGCCCTCGCCGCACCGACACCCTCACCGGCAAGCCAGCACCCGCGCCCTCTGGCGCCCGCATTCACGCCCTTGCCACACTCACAGCCGCGCTTGCACCCTTGTGCCAACCTCACGTTGATGCTCGCGCACTTGCCAGACTGTCTCTCTTGCTCTGAGCTAGCGTCGGCCTCACGCTCTCACTCGCGCCCTCGCCAGCCTGTCTCATGCGGCCGCTCGCTTGTCGGCCTCGCACCCACGCCCGCACCCATGAGCTAGCGCCGGCCACACCTAAGCTCGCACCCTCACCAACCTGGTCCCTGAGCCTGCACGCTCATGCCGGTCTCTAGCGCCCGCACCCAAGTGCGAGCTCCTGCACGCTCGCAAGTCTAGCATTCGTGCCCATGCCCTCGCCGGTCTCACACCTATGCCTCAAGCCTCGCACCCGCACCCACACCCAAGCCGCCCTAGCACTAGTGTCTGCGCACAAGCCGGCGTG
This sequence comes from Trichopus zeylanicus subsp. travancoricus, assembly GCA_005019695.1. Classification (NCBI taxonomy): domain Eukaryota; kingdom Viridiplantae; phylum Streptophyta; class Magnoliopsida; order Dioscoreales; family Dioscoreaceae; genus Trichopus; species Trichopus zeylanicus. The sequence continues at coordinate 80,390 of RXID01019391.1, read as the reverse complement.
CCAGCCTCACACCCGTGTTCGCACTCATGCCCATGCCCAAGCCAAAGTGTCGGCCTCACACCCGCATTCAAGCTTGAGCTCGCACCGGAGCCCTCACTCCGGCCTTACACCCATGCCAGCGCCTGCGGCCTCATGCAACCCTGACGGTCGCGCCCGCACCTCACACCGTGCGCCCTGCGCTCGCGCCCTCGTCCTCACAGTCGCGCTTGCACCCTTGCACTCTCACCAACGCCCCCGTGCTCTCGCCAACACCCCCGCACTCGAGCCCAGCTTATGCCCGAGCCTTGGTCCTAGCCTCACGGCCGCACCCACACCCTTGCCAGTTGTGCTCCTGCGCTCGAGACCACGCCTCGCCGGCCACGTGCCAGCACCTGCGCCCTCACCGGCGTCGTGCCTCTCTAGCCTTTGGAACTAGTAGCTGAGTGAACAGTAGAGCCCACAACACTGTTCACGTGTATGACCACTCCACTGTTCACATGCATGCGTACACGGTTACTCCACCGAAAGCAACAGCGAAAAAAATTTGTATCGGCCCCACCCCCATGTAAATAAACAGTAAAAAAAAATGAGTGGTGGTTAGTAGTCGGTGAAACGAGATAGGGTCTGTCGGTGGAAGAAATTTTCTTCATTATATAAAGTGACTCCATTGTTGCTATTTTTCTTCTACTGTAGTCTACTAACAAAAGAGATAAGTAGTTAAGCATTATGATTTTCTTATTTTTAATGTTGATTCATGTTGATTCCCTATAAATTCATGTAATTTTTTTAAAATTTTTTTTATCAATAAGTTATAATACTCTTTTTGTTATACTTATTAATATCATTTTGTACGAATATATGTAGAGATATACGAATATGGACATATTGATTTTAATTTCATGTAAAAGTATTTTTTTCATAATTCGATATTTTTTTATGGGTTATTTGTATGACATAAGGTATAAAATTTACTTTAAAATATTTATCAATAAAAAATATTTTAATAAGTTTTAAAAATTATTTATTACTAAATTTGTAGGAAAATTATATTTTTTAAAATTGTTTAAGGGTTTAGGGCTTATATAAAAATTAAGTAGTAAATCAATAAATTTTTAAAATATACCAAAAATAGTTACTAAATATGAAAAATTTAGAAGCTATGTGAAATTTTGGTACTAAAGATTTACTTTTATGATATGCAAAAAATATTTTTTTTTTCCTACAATTTAATAATTTTATAATTTTATAATTTAGTAAATCTACAAAATTATTTAGTAAATTGAAAATATTAAAATTAATGTAGAAAATGGTTAGTAAATTCAAAAATATTGAAGTAATGTAAAACATTAGGTAGTACTTATTAATACATTTATGTGAAAATAGAGTTTTTTGTAGTTTTTTAAAGTTATAGTTTTATGTAAAAATTAGGTAAAAAATAGAGAATATATAAATAAATATAAAAAATAATTAGTAAATCGGGAAATATTAGAGTTTAGTTAAATTAGCTAATATTTGTTAATACTTAACAGGTATGTCCAAAATATATTTTGGAATAACAAGATTAAAAAAGTATTTAGGAGGAGTAACCGGCTCAATTCGACCTTGTGAGAAGATTCCGAATGAAGTGAGACAAACATTTTGGGTAATAATACAAAGTGGCAAAGGAAAAAAAAATAAGGCCAAAAAATCACGCTTCGAACTGGAACTTATGGGACGCTGTAATCCAAATCCCGAGCAAATTTCTGATAATGAAGACGATGATAATAAGGTTCAGAAATTAATTCGTGAGAGTGGACGATTGTACGAGGAAACTCAAGGTGGTGTTGGCCCTTCGGAGACAGTTCGTGATCACCAAACTACTAATTACAGATAACGACGTACACAACGACACACAGCTACTTCTTCAAGAGTTAGAGGAAATTTTCATTTCTCTAACATCAGGTTTATCAATATTTTTCTAATTGACCCATTTCTATTAAAACCAAGAGATAATATTCAACTAAATTTGAAAACAGCATTAAGTGATTTTCGAAAAGCAAAACAGTGGTTGGGTAGGGCAGTATTCAAAATTTTTTTCTATAACCATGTTCCATTTCATTTACCAGATGGCAGTTACTATCATGAAATGATACATGTTGTTCAAGAGATTAGCCCAAGAATTCCTCCACCAAGTGCCTATGAAATTTTTGAAAAATATTTAAATCTTGAAGTTGAAAAGATAACTGCTTTTATACAAATCTTCCACAAATATTGAGATGAATTTGGGTGTACCTTAATGTGTGATGGATGGAAGACCCAAAATAGTAAAAATTTGATAAATTTTTTAGTATATTATTTTGAAGGGACCATTTTTCTAAAGTTAGTCGATACATTAGGAGAGTCGAAGACTGGTAATTTCTTGTATCATTTGATTGACAGTGTTATTAAGGAGATTGGCGAATCAAGAGTGGTCTAGATCGTAACTGATAATACAACTCCATTGGTATATGGTAGGAAGAAGTTAATGTAAAAGAGGAAACATCTTTTTTTGGACACCGTGTGCAACACACTCTATTGACTTAATATTGGAAGGTCAGAAGTTGACATTTTTCATTTATAACCATGCTTGGTGTCTTGAACTAATGAGAAAGGAAACATGGGGTCGAGAGATTATCAGGCCAAACATTACTCGGTTTGCTACATAATTTATCTCCTTGGATTTCTTGTATACCCATTAACAGACGTTGAAGAGATTATTTACCAACGAAAAATATGACAAGCATTATTTGAAATTGGAATAGTCAGAGAAAATTCTTTCTGAATAATTCTATAATTAAATATTGAACGAGTAATTTTGGGAATCAGTTGAGAATGTAATTGGAATCTTTAGTCCATTAATTAAGGTGTTTCGAATTATTGACTCAGATGATCATTCGCAGATGGGATTCTTATATAAAGCAATAGCACAAGTAAAATTATAGATAAGATGATATATAAGAGCAATTGAATTTCGTAAATAGGAGAAGATTATCGACCATCGTTAGGATAAAACATTATCTAGAGATATTCATGCGATAGGTAATTGAGTAAGGTGTCATTTTATAGTATTTTACTAAGTTGTATTGATAATATTATTGATTAATATTTAATCATATTGTATGATACTTTTTGAATCCAATATTTCAATATGCCGATGAGGTCAACAATAGTAATACAATTCTCGAAACGTTACATAAGATAATCGAGAGGATAGAGCCATATATGAGAATAAGAATATTGGCATTGCGTGAGATACATTCTAAATCATTAATTTTTTTACATAATTAAGAAAGTTTTTAACTTGAATACATCCCTTAAACAGGCAGACGATTTCAAAAATAAAGTTAAGAATTTTGCCATATAATAAGCAATTATAGTTATTAGGGGTGATACTCCTACTATAGTTGATATTCAATAATTATACATATTTGTTAATTTAAATTATATCAATTTTTTAATGATTTTTTTATAAATTACAGCAAGATGATGGAGTATTTATGATCAGCATGTAGCACCTAATCTTGCAAAAATAACAATTAGAATTTTAAGTCAAACTATTTCAAGTTCACAATGCGAGAGAAATTAAACAATTTTTTGATTGATTCATACGAAGATGAAAAATAGACCTAAAATGAGAAAATTAGATAAAATTATTTTCTATTATTATAACATGTGTTTAAGAGCCTGAAACTTACATAGAAAAATATTACTAGAGGATGAGATAGTCAACTTGTTTGTCATATTCGAAAATGATGATTCTCTAAAAAAGTGAATTTGAGAAAGAGAAAAACATATCTTAAATCATCTTCAAACACAAGAAGCTATTTGTCATCTCTTAGACAAAGAATCGGAAGAGAAAGCTGACAGAATGGAGAATACTATTGATGTCAGTGATAGCAGCAATGGTGGTATAACTGGTGACACCAATTTTCAACAATCACAATATGAGAACTCATCTTCATCTTTTCCACGATATGGAGGAAATGAGTTTTTGGACTCTAATTTATATGACGGTTATATACCACAATATCCATATGCTTCACATGATAAATAAAATGTCAATCAAGGTCCAACAAATAGTACGGGCTCTAGTTACTTTGACAGATATCATAGCGGGACGTCTTTTTTCAATCAAGGATATCATTAGTTAGTGCAAGACCATGTAACTTCGTACTATCCGCATGCTGAACAATACTATCAATGACAATTCCATCGTACTGATGAGTATGATGATGAAGAATACCAATCTCTCAAGATCCGCCTCGGAATAACATGTGGTTATAAAATGTGGATTTATACTACCTATGAAATGATGTTTTCATTATTATTTTAAATTGATATCTTATTATAATTTTATGACATTCAAATTTAATATTTGTATGGTTTATTTTATCGCATGATAATTTATTTATTTTATTATCATATTTTATTATACTATTTTTCTTCTGACGTATTTCCTATTATCTACTTTATATGAATCCTGACAATTATATGATATTTATTTTAAAACAGATATAGCAAATCCAAAAAATTATATTACAGTTCTAGACCAAGTTACATTTGAAGCACGAAGAATAATTATGTCCATTTTTCACAAAAAACTATATTCTATTGTAGAATGATTCCACCTTCGGCTTATGACATATTTGAACAAGCTTTAATTGAGCAAACATTAAAAGAACGTGGAAAAATAAATAATCAAATTTATCGTGTCTCTCAACAAGATTCACTTAACGCTATCAATTAGCGTATTGCCGTAATTTCTTCTGAACACTTCGTATAGTGTGATATTTATTTCTCATAGATTATTGGATCATTTTTACTATATGTTGTCAATAAATATGATTATTATTTTTATTTTGGACCTTCGATGTATGGTTATACCTCAAAACCGCTGCACGAGATCATGTAGAGCTAGTTGTTATTACTCGTATGCCTACAAATGCTCATCCGAATTGTCCAGGTACTGAATTTATAATTCCACATCCAAATGTTCCAAACTCAACTGATGATGATTATGATGATGATGATGATTAGTTGTATTACGTTATAATTAATATATTATGTATGTGTCAAGTACCTTTTAATGATAAGTTAAATTTGCTTATATTAATTTTTAACTTTTAATCATATTCATATTATTTCTTATATATTTTCTTTTTTTATACAGTAATATATAAAAAATAGACTATATCAATGATTAACTATCAAAATTAATTTAAATTTATTAAAATAATATTTAATCTTATAATAAAATTAATTATAAATTCTTTTATAATTTTTAAATTTTTTTGAAAATTTTTAAAAATTTTATCTTATTTTTAATTTGAAGTCAAAGTACAGTCAAAATATAGTCAAACTCTGGTTAATACAAAATTAATAGCTAAAAAAAATCTTCCAGCCGAAACCGAAATGACTAAAACCGAAATAACGGAAACTGAAACCGAAACAATTAAAACGATCGAAACGTATTAATTTCGCTAAATACTAAAATCGAAAGTGAAAGGTAAAACCTTGGTTTGAATAATTTTTTCTTACGGACAAGGGGTGAGCACCCTTGCCCTCCTCCCCTCTTAGCTAGCACTCTTGGATATTTATACTATTAAATAATTAAAATTCTTGAAAATTTTTTTTATTTGGCTTTGTATTTATAGGTTGTTTTTATTGTAAAAATTAGCTTTAGATGAGATGGTTCGATTTATTTCACGTTCAAATTCTTGAAAAAATAATTTTTGTTTTTATTGTTTATAGGTAAAGTTTTACCTACAAAAAACTTTTGTATATATCAAAAATTATAAACAAGGTTTTGTCTAAATTCCTTAAAAATCAGAGGCTCTTATGTACGTTCACAAAATTAATAATCTGCATACATATAATTTCTCAAAATCCAAAAATATATATCTTTATTTATGTGTTAATATTGTGTTTGTGGAGTCTTATTTGTAATTTTAATGATTTTCTAAGGATTTATATGAAAAAATTTTCACAAATAATTAAATAGGTAACATATATCAATTTTCTTCAGGTTTGCAAGGCTGACATGCGATCTAATATAGCTGTGTTCATGTTTGTCCAATTTAAGTGTTTGGCTAGCAATGCGTTCGGTCCGTTTGTTATATGTTATTTTTCTTTGTTGAAGACTTATGATCCATCATGTATATAGTGGTTCGTTATATGTATATATGTCTTTATATGAATTGGTATACATGCAGTTGTCAATTATACTCAGTTTATCATCGTTGCTACTGTGTTAGGATAGCAGTGTCCAACGACGAAGTTTACAATGTTAACCATCGATGTTATCTACACAACCCCCACAATATGATGAGCAAGGCCTTCTATGACATTCAACCATCGTGACTTATTTCCATCACTCTATTTGCAAGGCCATTGGATGTACGAGTGATAGCACAAATTTCTTGGGTATGTAGGATGATGATCGTGGAGGATTTGCTGCGATAAACCTTTATATTGAAGCACCATGCTTGCCTATATCAAAAACATTGAAATGAAATAGTCAACTGAATTAAAATCAAACTCCAAACAATGCTGACGTTGTTCCTACCTAACTGCAGAAAAAAATGTGGCTTCAAGTGGCGAACAGAACCAATATTACTGTGACAATGATCAAAATTATGCACTTATAAACAGAGAAACACACAGTATTCAAAATCAATGCATCACAAAGCACGTGACTGACAATTCTATAAATAAATAAAAATACCTTCATCCCCGGGGACGTGAGTTGTTGCTTTGGTGGCAATATCCTCCAACACTACACTATTCTTCCTAGGATATTGGCATGGACCTCCAATCACATGACCACCGGTTGGAATTTAGAGGTTGGATTGACTGTTCTCCATTTGGCTCTGACTTTTCACTCTCGTGAGACTGCTGCAAATATGAAGCCATTCTCTGATCCAGTGCATCAAGCCGAGGGAGGACGACTGAAGCAAGATCACTTACTTCATCCTTAACACCCTTCACCTCATCGCTCATTTAGTCTAGCAAGCATTCATCTTGCCCATGAAGGAAACCATTTCCCTCATTGTCTCAACTTCGAGACATGCTTCCTTGTCGCCCCTGCGTGCTCCTCCCTGAGATGGTTGTGTAACATCCTTCCCATCATCGAACAATTTTGGCTTCCAATTTCTCTCAAATCTCCAGCATCTAAGCTACTGACCTTCCCCTGACTCGATACTGGAGGCCAATCATGGACCGAAGAATTCAGATGAGCATGTCCAAGACAGGTGACGATAACTGAAGTTTCTAACCAAACCCAAGTCAGGAAAGGGGTACAATTAGCAGCTCCAACAAATAGAACTCAATCGATAGAACCTAAACCCACTTTCCGCCCTCTCTCAACAAAAGCAGAATGAATCACAAAGCACGCCATATAACAAGAAAACATTTAGGAATCCATCTAGAAACAATAGGGTAGAAGAGCAGGCAGAATGTCTAAGCAGGGATCTCACACTTTGCACAAACAAAGACAGGTCTCGCAGTTTATCAAAGGACTTAACCAATGGCGCTTTTATGCACACGCCTTCCTTAGTTAAATGAACCTAAAATCATTCTTTGATTACCTGTCCTATTTAGTTCTAGAAAAAAAATGGATGGACGAGAATCGAGATCAACTGAGTCTTGCATTGCCCACCCAACAGATGTTTCTCCCATTCCTCAATGATCACTTGTTGTACCTCTAACCGACATTTGCCACAAATATGAGTGAATAAAGAATGCAACCGATCAAACTTCAAGGGCAATGCAATACAAATTATCAGTAAAAAAACGTAATTAATTGGGTTACTCATTGACAATTACATATATACCAGACTCACAGGGTCATATATGCATATAGCATACCACTACACATGGTGAATCCATAAGTTTCCAACAAAGGGCAATAAGAATAAATAGAGATCAAATGAATCACATTGAAACTAAAACCCAACATAAGCCACAAATTACTCCATCCTAAATAATCTAGGAAATAATCGTAATCTAGATACAATGATAAACATGTAAATTAAACAAACATAAACACAACTATATTGGTTCCTACGACAGCCTCGCAACCTAAAGAATATTCTTAATATTATATCAACATTGCTATAAAAGAAACTACAAAATTTGAATAAAGACTGCAAAGTAAGTACAATTTAAGGGAGACAACTACAAAATGGACAATAAATAAAACAAAATTAACACAAAAGCACTTCATCCGTTTCGTCAAAAACCCTCAATGAAGGTAAAATAGTCCTATATATCAAGGATCTGATCTGCAACATAATGCGGTATATTTAGGACCATAGCTACAAAAAAATAAACAAAAGCTAGAAGCAGCCTGAATCAAGAAAATTGGGAATCGATCTTCAAGTCATTAGGTCCCTTAGGTCAATGTCCAATGTAATTGACAAAGGGGAAATAAACACAGGTAGCTAAGATGTGGAGATATGCAAGGAACATTCAAAACAAGGGAGTGTAAGCAAGCAAGAAATAGAGATGGAATGGAAAAACCAAGCAGCAATGTAAACCTAAATTTTGGCCAGAAAATGCCAATATATAACTAAGACTCTTGAAGTAGCATACCTCAATCTCTTGCCGGCCATATTGTGTGGCTTGTGACGAGAAGTAGCAAGAATGGTCGAAAATCAAAACAAAGAAGCAGATGGGGAATGACACCAGGAAAAAAGACAGTGTCTCCCTCTAAACAGTTAAAATTGAAAAATAGAGAAGGGCATTATTGGCAATTCACACATGAGGGCAGGACAGAACAATATTTGCAGTTTACTGGATTTATTGTAGCAACAATTGAGATCAAGTGAGAAACTGAAATAGAAAGAAAACTTGGTTGACAAGCTGAAAACTAATATTCCTTATAGAAAATTATGAATGGTAGTGGTAGAAACTTTTATAATTACCTACATAAAAAGTACTTGTTTGACTATTTATATTTCAATATATCTCTTTATTGCAATTTTTACTTAAGCCAAATTATATAATTTATTGAGATAATTTTGGAATTAAATAGAAATACAAAAAGGCTTTCTATAATTTAACAGACAGATGTCAAAAGTTTTTTTCAATAAATGTAAGACAAATATATATTTTTTAAAAAATGTAAATTTTAAATAAAATATAGCTCGGTTAAACAATATTTTTTTGGAAGAATTAAATAAAGAAATAAAATTTTAGTTCTTGTATTATCACTATCATTTTTAGACATGAATGCATTCCAAACTACTTGCACACAGGCCCAACAATTTTTGAATTTTTTATAAAAAGTATAATTTTATTTGTTATAGCAACAAAGTAATTCTGTTGCAGAGATAAACCAAAAATAAAATGGATTTTTATCTAAAATTTCAATGTGGGCAGTTGCCTCCACCCCGCCTATTGTGGATCCATCCTTGCTTCTACAGGCGGTTGGTTGATGGTGGCATTAGGTCATTTTTTGCTAACAAATATTTTAGAAGATTGAAGCTCCGCTCAAAGTCATTTGTTTTGTTTCAATTCCTAGAAAACTCTAGAGATTAAATCATGAACACTAAGCTCTCCAAAAAGTTATAGCATTGCTACATAATTATGCCAAACAAATTGATAATCATAATATGTCACTTAAACAAAGACATCGTGGTCCAAAATAAACAGATCCTCTTCGTCGTAAACACAATGTCTTAATCTAAACACCTGGTCTCCATGAAGAAGGCGCTGCCAACAAAAAAGGGTATACAATCCCAAATCCATGAATAGTCCATGATAACCACCTTGCAAGTTTTCCGGTTATAGCTTGTCTCTGTGTCTGAAGGCCTGAGTTTGCTACCTAAATACGTTTGATAGATACAAGAAAAGTTGACACAGGTAAACTCAATATTCAACATGCTTGGCGCATATCAACACGTTAGAAAGAATTGATGCACACTCACTATTCATAACATGACATTGCTGTGTGGCAAAGTTTTACATGTAAAGATGATCATGATTGCCCTGGAATCTCTGTTAGGATTGTCAACAGCATAAAGCAATTTGCTCATTTGATCAAAGAATTGTCAATTTTTATGATTGCTCAAAGAGATTATCTAAATACATATTCACGATGTACCTCCCTGTTGACAAGACATCAAGCCTCTTCTCACTTGGTTCGTATTTTCCCTTACGCAACTGATACCGATGGACTACAGCTGAAACTGTGTAAGCTTGGCCTTCTATGGTGACATTTTCACCACAATGTATGTTCTGCTAAGAAGAAGAAATAACTTCAGGAATGTCTATATGAATCAATTCAAGCAGTAAAGAAAAAGCAAATTTTCACCAGTACTAGTCAGATGGGTAACATGGAATCCTAAGATTTATCATCCATCACAAGTTCTCCAAAGCAATTTGAATCATCAAAACCTTGGTTTGGAGTAAAAATGTAAAGCTAGTTTGGCAGATATAACAGTCCATAAGTTGTTACTGTGGTTCTGGCACCAGATCCAAATGTGTTTTGAAGTTGTCTTTTTTTAATTTTTTATTTTGAAGTGTACATCAATTCAAGAGCCCAGATTGAGTGTACTATCGGAGGCGAGCACTGAATCCTTGCATAATCAGATCATTTTTCTTTTTCTTTTTATTTTATTTTTGAGTTTTTAGCAAGGAACCACTTATTGTTATCATGAATTTACAGAAAACCACCTCCCTTATTACTATTAAAAAAAAAATCATGTGTATTATAATGAAAATTTGCAAACAACCATCTCCTAATCAAAATTCTCTTTTAATTCAATTTTTACATTTAATTTGATTTTAAAAAACCATTATACCGTCAACCCTTTAAACTTAAGTGTAAATTTCATTTTTACCTGATTTCTCTCCTTCTCTCTCCTATGGCACAAGAACCTTGAACACTCGATCATCATCTTCTTCCTAATTTTACTGGCCAGTGATGGAAAAGACTGTTTGGTAGTTTGCAGTTATACCCTAGAAGAAAGGAGAGAAATCTGGTTGAATAAAATTTTACACTTAAAATTTTGAAGGGTTGTGATATAAATGTCTTTTTACATCAAGTTAAGTGTCACAAACCGAATAGAAAAGAAATGTTGACAAAGAAGTGCTTCTTTGCAAATTTTTACGATAAAACATGTGGCATTTTGCTAATAGTGTTAAGGGAGGTAGTTTCCTATAAATTCGCAATGACGTAGATAGTTGCTTGCTAAAAACTCTTTATTTTCTTGATAGTAGAATATGTGGTCACTTTATTTTAATTCTTAATAAAAATTATATTGAACATAAGTAGTCCTTGAGCAACATCAGAGCATGTTAGTAGACCCTTCAATTAGTAAATAGGTCCTCCATTTTACTTATTTGTCGTATCTTAAAGAAGTATTACAATAATTCTTTCTCAAGTCAGCAGCAAATTGTTGTTGCAAATGGAGATACAATTTGCCACTTGGTTCGTATTCAAGAATAAAAGATTGTGAATGGCAGAATACAAGTATGATATCATGCAATTTACATTGAATTCATATTATACTCTTGCATTTAACAATTTCCAACTAAAGCATGTTCTAAAATGGTAGCATTTTATGGCAATATTTTTACTTATTTGGATGTCCATATGGAAATAGATACAAAAGGACTACTTCTAAAACTAAAGATCCATGCAGACAACAACATTACTTCTTTTTATTCTAAAACTAAGTATAAGGTAGCCAATGGAACATGTTCTATCCAAAAGCTCATGACCTTACAAATTGTTAGTATATGTTGTAATGCACACAATGAAATGACATATGCTTGTATTTTGCTGTTTGTACATTCAATTGATAGTAAGGAGATGCAAGGTTCAACAAGATTTTGGATATCTTTGTTTCATGAGTTAAAAAATATCGAGTCAGAGATTTTAAGTTAAGGTATCCCCATTAAATACATGACAGATTTTCTAAAACATCCTTTGGTCAGTCATATCCAAGGTTCAAGCTGTTCCTCAAATGTTACTAGTTAAGTACATTATCTCGAAATTCTTCTCCAAACAACACAATTTTAACAATGAATCCGGTTGATTTTAATATGCCATGATGTGACAGTAATCATAGTCTTCAAGATCTGAATAGGATACATCATTAAGCCCCAACCTAATCTCTATTTTACATTAAGTGTGGACATAGATCTTTGAAAAGGTGAAGTCAGCTGGGGTGGTTCTCAATCAAAATCCATCCAGCTTAATGCAAGATCCAATAGCTTCAAAGGATGGGTGATCTCAGTCGAGGAAATCATAGATGCTCATGTGGCACAATCCTAACATCCAGCAATATACAAGCATAATTTTTCAACAAATATTGCAGCTTTTAGGAACATTCTAAAATCCACAAACCAAAACTTCCAAATGAATTTAGTTAAGTTCAAATTCCATAAAAGTGCTGAGAGTCCAAGAAAGCACAGCATCTCAAGTTCTAAGTTGAAAGCATTTTAGGTATATTCTCTCTGATCTAAACTCGATAATGTCATAAACTTTGTAATTAAGCTGGTTTGAGACAGAAATTTAATTGAACATATGACGGAAAAGTAGCATCTCGAGAACTAAAGTTGCAATTTTTTTAAAGGACGTTAACTCAGACCAAAATTGCAAAAATTCATAAAGTTTATAACCAATGGTCTAAGAACAACAAAGCCACAAAGCATAGTCCTCTCAGAAATTCTCGAACATATCAGTGGCAAATGGCATCTCAAGATCTAAAGTTGCAGCCTCCTATGCATACATTCACTCCTATCAAAACTCCAAAAAAATACATAATCTTCCTAACTAAGATGGCTTCGGAACGCCAAGAAACAAGGAATGGTTTCCCTCAGGAATTCAATCAAACATAACATAGGAAAGTTGCATCTCAAGAAAGCTGTAACCTCTTTTGCAAATTCACTCCTTCCTTTTAAAAAACATGGTTTGAGCAAACTCTCTCAGGGATTTAATCAGACATGTCATGAGAAAGCACTGTCTCTGAATCCAAAGACATGGATCTTTTAGGTACATCATCTTCTACTGTAACTCCAAAAAAAAAAAAGCAAAAAAACACTTTCTAATGAAGATGGAAGATGGTTTGACTGTTTGAGAACGGCAACAGACAAAGCATAGCTCTTTCAGAAACTTAATGAAACATGCCATGGAAAGCAGCATCTCAATAATCTAAAGTTGGAACATCCTCCCCTGTCTTAACTCCAAAAATCATAATATTTCCAATGAAAGTACTTTGAAATCACAAATACACAAAGCATAGTTCTTTCAGAAATTTAATCAAACAAACCATGGGAAAGCAGCACCTCAATATCTAAAATGGCAACATTTTGAGTGCATTCCATCCTATATAAACTTCAAAAGACTGTAAACATGCAAAGGAACTTGTTTTTGAGAATGTCATGACAAAAGGCACAGTACTCTCAATAATCCAATCGAACACACCATGTGAAAGACTCAAAGATGCAAAGTTTAGCTGCATTCTCTCCTATCTAATGCCAATGTACTTGGTTTAACAAACCCATGACACAAATCATAGTTCTCTCACGAATCCAACAAAACATACCATGGGGAAGCACCATGTCAACAACTAAAGTTGCAATCTTTTAAGTACATTCTCTCATATCTAAGCTCCATAACATTAAAAACTTGCCAACAATCCTGGTTTAAGAATTACAAGACACAAACGGTGAAGTTCTCTCCCCAGTTCATCAAAAATACCATGAGCAAGACCCAAAGTTGCAAATTTGAGCTACATAATGTATTAACCCCGAGACGGAAAGTCATGGAACAAAGTTATGTAAGGAATTTAATCAGACATACCGTCGGGAAGCATCGGACCCCAAGGCATCTCGGCGGCGGCGTGATCTCCACCACCTTGAACGGGTACTGGTGCTCCCCTTCCCTATCTTTCTTCTTGCACACCACCTCGAGCCGCCGTCCGACTCTCCGCCGACCGGCGAAGCAATGGCTCACCGCCGCGACGGAGACCATCGCCATTGTTGAGAAAGAGACCAAATTGGATCTCTTACAGGGTTTCCGATCCGGGAACGGCAGATCTTTCCGATCTTTTGGTTGTGAATTGGCGAATTTGGTTGTGGATCTTCATTCATGTTTGGAATGGAGCGGAGAATGGAGCGGAGAACGAACAGATGGCGCGCTCGGAACCACAACTCAGGATTCTATTTTGTGTTTTTGCAAATATCTCCCCGGGATTTTCTTGACCCCTAATTATGGAATTTTTGCAAAGTATTTTAGCATTAAATTATGCTCGTGGAAAATGGAATTGGTTGGATATATATATTATTTAATGTTATTTACGGATGTCCCCTTTTTTAAATTTTAAATTATTATAAAATTAATTCTGCTAAAATAATAAATATAATATTAAATTAATTTATAAAAAATAATTAGGGTTGAGAAAAAATTATTTCTTACAACAAAAAAATTGCGTATAAATTATATTTAGGGTTGAGAAAATAATTATGTCAAGAAATTAAACAATCAACCTACATTTATGAGCTTCACCTAAGAACACGCTAACAAAGATTATGACCGAAGATTAATTGTGTCTGCACGATACGATTATTATAGTAATTGCATCGTATTTTGATACAGCCCATTGCATAACCTGTTGGGTCGGATCGGGTCGGGTCGGCCCCGTTTTTACACCCACCTAATAGGAGTTGTGCAATGCAGCCACTAGTACAAGTTGGGAGACACTAGGTCTGTGTTAGGGCTGTGTTTGGAATGGGGTTAGTTACCAGGTTAATTTTTTTTAGAATTTTTTTTTCTTGTGAAATTAATATTTATTATTTTATATTATTATTAAATTAAATTATTATAAAAAATTAAATAGTTTTTTGAGCTTTAAATTATCGAAGTCTTAATTTTGATAAAAAGATATTAGTTTACAAAAGTGGTTTACTAGTCTTGACCTTGACCTTGAACTTGACCGCATACAAAACAAACCCTAGTTGTTGTGCTTCGTTCATTTACAACTTGACTTGTTTCTGCACCACAAGTAGCGTGCAGTGAATTCACTTGGGATCACTTCCAAGGGAAGAATATTTCGAATTATTATCGTATATTTTTTATATTTTTGGTGAGCTTCAAATAGAATGATGTTGGACATGTATCCGCATGTTGATCCCATATCCACAAAATTTTGGAACCCAAGATATCTAATTCGAACAAAAGAGTCTTTGTCATTATCCTATCAACAGTTTAACAGTATACAGTCTTTCAATCTCACTACTCTCTAGTAACTGAGAATTGTAATTGTTTTACTAAATAATTTTAGAGAAAAACATGTAGCGTTTAATCAAGTATTTTTTAAACCATATTATTTAAATATTTTTTATAAAAAAATATCTATCTTATTATTATTAAGCAAAAAAATTACTCACTTTATAATATAAATTTATAAAAAATCACATCCATTGAAACATTTAAAACTTTGAGTTTAATTTAATTTTATCAATTAAATTAATATAAAAGACTAAATTATTTTCCATTCGATTTTTTTTTGGATAATCGGTTACCAATTTAATAAAATTAGATTTTAAATTTTTGATTTTATAAAATCAAACAACC
The DNA here is from genome assembly GCA_005019695.1 of Trichopus zeylanicus subsp. travancoricus. NCBI lineage: Eukaryota > Viridiplantae > Streptophyta > Magnoliopsida > Dioscoreales > Dioscoreaceae > Trichopus > Trichopus zeylanicus. The sequence continues at coordinate 64,807 of RXID01019391.1, read as the reverse complement.
AATCTTTTATAAAAATAGAAATAAGATGGATTATTTTTTATCAATTTAATGTTGATTTAAACTAAAATTAAATAAAAATAATTTAAACTTTTATATTAATTTTAATTGGTAAAAGGTGATTTGTTTGTAAATTTATAATATAAACAAGTAATTTTTTACTAATAATAAAAAATAAATAATTTTTTCGAAATTCGCAACCAAACAAGTAGTTAATAACCAAAAATTCTAAATATTATTCCATTAAAAATTAGATGATTGTGACCTGAAAAGCTAATGTATTAGAAAACAAAAGTTTGTTAAAGTAGGGGCCTCTTTGTAATTGGATAATTTTCATATGGAGTAGAGGGCAATTAGGCGAATTCACATGGAATTATATGGACACACACACACACAAAAAATACAATTTTCTTTTGTTTTAGATTCATTACAATTTAAGAAGAGTGACATGCACTAAGGTATTGTTTAGGAATCTCTGTTCTGATCGATTTCAAATATAATTTTTTTGGTAAGTCAATATATATTATCGTCTTTTATGTTTACAATATTTCTTTTGGATGACCATGTATTATCATGAAAAGTTATCTAATCGTATGCATGCATGCTTTTTTTTATTAAAAAAATAAATATAACCTCTACTCTTTCCATGATCTTTCTGATTACCATTGCTTAACTTCGAATTGCCTCCGATCATCATCAAATAAAATGTGAATAACCTATCCTCCTCAATGCGAAGGTTTTGTGGGAGTTTATGCATGCAATTCTCTGATTTCATAGGGGCATAAATGCAAATAGGAACCCTAAAATGAAAAGGAAAACTTAACCCTACATTTTTTATTTTTCTGAAAACCCCTCTAATGTTTTAAAAATTCTAAATCAGTCAATGTCAATTAATTTATCGCTATAATTATAACAGTATTACAACGACTGCCTTCGTATTTATGCAATATATTTTTTATCATCACTATTTAATTTTAATCATATCTGTTTGGTTCTGATTAAGATATTAAGACTGATTTTGACATCAGTCAAAACCAATACATTTTGGTTATTTTAGTCCGTTTCAACTAAAACGAATTCATTTCGATTTTACTCAAATTAGTTTTTAATTTTCTTTGATTAAAATTTGATTTTATATTTAAAAATATTAAAAATATTTTTAAATTGAGAAAAAAATTTTATATATATATTCAATCTCAACTTAGCTTGATTCGAGATCAAACTCTTAACCACTTAGGTTAAGTATATTTTGTGATAAAAATATAATATATAAATATAAATAATACATATTTAAATTTTGAAACCAAAATACTAGTCAAAGTCGAAACGTTTTAACCGATTTTTAAAACCTTGGTTCTGATCATAAACTATTTAAATACAAAAATTATACTAGAACATGCACTATAAGTACATAAATAGTGTAAAATATAAGACTCATTTCATCAAAGTATAGGACTCATATGACCAATTAGATTTTTTAGTAAATTAAGAATTTTTTTAGTGATATTAAGAATTTCAAAAGTTAGAAGAAATTTTTAAAAAATTAAAAATTTTTAGGAAATTATAAGAAATTTTCTTAAAAAGATGTAGTTGAAATTATGCCAAGCATTTAGGAAAATAAAAAAAAATAATTGCCAGTGCAACCTAGTTCATTTTAAAGGAAAAGAAAAATCTTGACCCATTTGGTTTGTGATTAATAAACGTAATGATCATAATTTCAAATAAATATTTTTAATTCATTTTAATTCAAAACTATAATTAATTAATTGTAATTAAATCGAAATAGTTCCAAAACAAACGGCTATGCATCATTCCCTTTTTAGGCTTTTAGCTCCTTGGTCAATAATGATGGTGTTTAGATATGTTTCAACGACAAAAAAATCTAGTGATGAGACTAATGGAACGTTTCGTTGAATTACTAATTTGAAATTGAGAAATTGATAAACACTCTCAATTTCAAAGAATTGAAGAAATTATCAAAATTATTCAATTCTAGTGTTTGGATGAATATTTTTTAGATGAAATTGAGAATTGACTAATTTTTTTAATTTTAAAAAATTATATTCAATTTAATATTAAATTTGATACAAAACACTAAAAAAATATAAATATAATTTACAAATATAAAATATATACTATTTTTTAAAAATTGATGCTTTATTTATAAATAAATATAATAATATAATATATTTAATATTAGAAAATGGTAAGTTAATTAAAAAATTAAGATAAATTTTAAAAATGGCCCAAAAATAAGAAATTCTATAATTATAATATAATTAATTTAGGATTTATTTAATATATTTTTTTGTTAAATAGTTTGATAAACGTAAAATACATATTTTCTTAGAAACATAATTTATTATTATAAATATTAATATAATTATTATATTTTAAATAATAATATTATTATTTAAAAATTGATATAATAATAATTATTATTATATTTTGATAATTAATTATTATATTTTATTAAAATAATAATTATTATTTTAAAAAATATTATAATAAAATTAGTTCAAGATTTATTCATTATATTTTAATTAATAAGTTAAATAATTTGATAAGCTTAAAAATTATAATTTTTAATAAATAAATCTCTAGATTTTGGTGACTGATGGTTGCATGACAACTACTTATAATCAAATATAACTTGCCTTATGGCCTTCACTCAAAATAAAAAGAATAATTTTGAGTGAGGCCATATGCTAACGTAGATCATCCTTCAACAACACATAAATGAGTTCATCAAGGAAACTCTGCCCATAAATATATCTGAAAAACAAAAAAAAGACAATGGCCCAAATCCTAACCCTAATAGACCCATGGAGGATGCCCTGTTAGTCCTTTGGCTTTATAGACTATTTATTAATTTATTTTTAAGATAAATTTAGTTGTGCAATTCGGGTTAGACAGTTTGGAAATGTAATGAGTGACTCAAATTTCACTGTCTAATTGATATTAATATAGCAATGGATGACAACATAGACGGAACCAAATTATATATATATGCTCATTTGGGTGTTATGTGATAAGTCGAAATATTTTACAATATACCCAATATCTGGTCTCACCTTGGAGTTGCCTGGTTAGAGGAGGATAAATTATTTTATTTGAATTATTTGATTTGGACTTTTTTGTAAATATTTGGTCTCAGTTGTAATTATAGTGGATTTCGGGGACCTATTTGCAAAATGACAAATAAAAAATCAATTACCGTTCATGATTTGTGAATTGAATTGAGAGTTAAGAAACAAAGAGTTTTTCTGGTTTTCGATCATTCTTAGGCTCGTGAAGGGATTTTTATATTTGAAAATTTTTCCTTCTCTTCAATTCTTCCTCATCAAAGAGTGACAAAAACTTAATATGGATCTGCTAGAATTTGCAGATAAAAGTTTTAGAATTTTTTTTCAGGCCCTGAGGTATGTCAATTAGTTTAATTCAATTTTAAACTCGATTTTCTCGTGGGTCTTGCATCAAAAGGTAAAATCAGAGTCCGCAATTGGTATCAGAGCCTTCTTTTTGATAATTGGTCCGTGAAAAATCGAGTTATAATTATTTTCAGTTGAATTTCTCGAAACCCAATTTGCGAAAATCGAGTTTTTGTCTTGGGCTTGAACTGAAAATGATATTAAATAGTCTATTGGTCTCCATAATTTTATTGGTGGAGAAAAATTCGAGTTTGGTTCCAAAATTTTAATTTATAGTGATTTTTCAACAGTTTGTTGAATTTTTGAAATTATTTGTGAATTAAAATTTGGAAAGGGCTTTTATGCAAAGTTACAATTCAATTCAATTCCATCCGTTTGGCTGTGAATTGCAACTTGATTGGTGATTCAATTTGAATTGCAATTGATTTCAATTGGTTCGGGGTGTGAATTGTAATTTGATTTCAAATTGAATTACGATTTTAGATTCCAATCTCGGTTTGGTTAATTGTTTATGTTAATCAAATTAATATTAATTAATATTAAGTTAATGATTATTTAAATTATTGAAAAATAAATTTTCATTATTATTTACTTGTGGTTATATTTATGAGTTAAAATAACCAATATTTTCCTAAAAGATTTTGAGATTATTTTAATTTATAAATATTATTATTTTATATTTATTTTCGATTAATTGGACTCAAAGGTTGAGTTGGTGTAGAGAAAAAATAAATATAAAATATTTTGAAAATTTATTTGTGATTATTATGGATTTTATTGGTGGGATCTCGTGATTTGTAATTTTTTTTCTAAATGAGGTAGTATAAGATCACAATTTATCCCAATTCTGATTTTACTACTAATTGGCGGGATCTCGTGATTTGTGTTATTCTCCCAAAAGAGATAGTATAAGATCACAATTTATCCTAATTCTGGTTTTACTGATGGTTTGTGGAATTTCATGATTTGTATTATTTTCCCAAAAGAGATAGTACAAGATCATATTTTAATTCCAATTCTGGTTTTTATTGTGATTTCTAGGATGTCGTGGTTTGTATTAGTTTTTTAAAGGAGATAATACAATATCACAATGATAATCCCTATTTGGATCAATGAAATCATGGATTATTTATTATTGAAATGCATTTGTTGTGTTTTTGAGCTATCCATTGTAAAATCTGCAGTATGAAATCTAGTAGTCAGCTCTTCAAGGTCAAGATCTTGAATGGATCAAATTATTCAATTTGGAGAAGTGAACTAGAAGTTCATTTGACATTTTAAGGTTTTGACATTGCTCTTGATACTACTGAACTGCTTATTGGGTCAAGCCAGTTTGAAAAATAACATAGAGTAGATAAGCTAGCAAGACTAATAATTAGAAGAATAGTTTTTGAAATAGTTCATGCCAGTTTGCCAGATGTTTATTCTGCAAAAGAATTGCTTTAGAGTATTCATCATAGATTTGTTGGGTCCTTTAAAGCCAAGAAATTGTCTTTGACTCGTAAACTCCACAACACAAAATTAGCTTAGTATGAGAATATTCGAGAGCATATTCTGACAATGTTTTCAATTGCTCATGAGTTGAAAAGTTTGGGTTTGAGTCTTGATGATGAATATGTCACATATTATATATTGGACTCGCTGCCTACATCCTTTGAGACTTTTATTATCAACTATAATACACATGATTGTCATTGGATGATGGATGAATTGCTGAATCAGTGTGTCTCGGAGGATGAAAGGAGGAAGGCTCTTAAAGCTAAACTTGTGAAAATTGAATCAGCAAATTTGGTTGAGAAGAAACATAAGTTTAATTCTCGGTCTAGAAAGCCCTTTAAGAAGCAAGTGTGGAAGAAGAAATTTGTAAAGAGCAAGGATGATGTGAAAGGAAAAACACCTACTCAATTAAAAGAAAAGGTTTGCTTTTATTGTAAAAGTAAAGGGCATTTTGTAAAAAAATTGCTACAAATTGAAGTTTCTGCAGGAAAAAAAATAAGGTAAATTTAAATGTCTGGTTTGCTTTGAGTCAAATTACATTGATGTTTCTCCTGATGCATGGATTGTGGATTCGGGGTTGTCGGTCCATATATCAACTATTATGCAGAGATTCCTGGACCTAAGGAACCCAGATGATCAAGAGAAGTATATCTTCATGGGGAACAATGAGCAAGCTGAGGTCGTCGATGTTGGGATATATACTTTGGTTCTCTATGGTGGTCATATTATTTTACTGTCAAATATAGTTTTTGCACTAGCTATCAAGTGTAACTTACTATCAGTCTCCAGACTTACAGAAGCTGGTTATTATTTTGCTTTTGGCAAAAACTCTGTATCTCTGATGTACGACAGTGTTGTTGTTGCTACTAATACTGTATCTGATGGTTTGTATAAATTGCATGTGAAACTGAAAGTTGACTTTATAGTACAATGCTATAATGTTGATTCCAGACATATATGTCCTTGTGATCCGAATATGCAATTGGATAAGAATTCTTCTCGTCTATGGCATTGTTGATGAAGTCGTATTGGTAGAGACAGATTGGGGAGATAGTCATGATGAAATTCTGTAGAATACAAATTTTAATGACTTTGGTATCTGTGTAAATTGTATTAAAGGAAAGATGACAAGAGCATCATTTTCAAAGGCATTAAGATCTAATAATTTGTTTGATCTAATCCATACAGATATTTGTGGTCCGAATGGGGTAGTCAAAAAGAATGGCCAGAAGTATTTTATAACATTCATTGATGACTACTCACAATATGGATATATGTATCTGCTACACAAAAAGTCGAATGTATTTGAAATATTTAAGGTGAGAAGTTGAAAATCAGCTGTGCAGAAAAATTAAAGCTATCAGGTCAGATAGAGGAGATGAATACACTTTCGATATTTTACGAGAGCATGAAATCATTGCAAATACAACCATTGTAGGAAATCTAGAGCAAAATGGAGTAGCAGAAAAGAGGAACATGACTTTGATGGATATGGTATGTTGTATGTTAGTTTTCAGTGAATTGCCAGATTCTTTATGGGGCGAAGCACTGAAAATATCTACATATATTTTAAATAAAGCACCGTCCAAATCTGTTCCTAAAACTCCTTTTAAGTTATGGCTTGGCAGAAAACCCAATCTGAATCATCTTAGAATCTGGGGTTGAGATGCAGAAGCTAGGATTGCTTAATCTAGTATGTCAAAAATTGCAGCTTGAAGTTTAAGCTATAAGTTCATTGGTCTTCCGGACATATCTAAGGGTTACAGGTTATACAATTATGTTCAGGGCTCCATATTTGAAATTAGAGATGTCAAATTTCTTAAATACGGCACATCTGTCACAAGAAGCAAGAGAAAAAGAATTGAAGTTGAGGATGAGTCAAATAAAGCTGGACAAGATGAAGCACCCATGGCTATATTAGACCAGTCAGATGAAAGACTCAGAAGAATTTGTAAATCAGCTCTATCATATGACTATGTTGCATATTTAGAGGAAATTGGAGATATGCATATTCAGAGTGCAGATAATATAGATGAGATGTCTATCTCATTGATCACAGAAAATGATGATCCATTGAATTTTTCAGAAGCCATAAATAGTGAAAATGCAAAATTCTGGTTGAATGCAATGGTTGAAGAAATTAATTCCGTATAGAAAAATGAGGTTTGATTTCTAATATCAACTCCTATAAACTGCAAACCAATTGGCTGTAAATGGGTCTATAAGACTAAATTGAAAGCCAATGGTGAAATTGACAAATATAAAGCAAGGTTGGTTGTTAAAAGATATAATCAAAGAGAAGGAATTGATTATGATGATGAATTTTCTCCAATCTCTAGAAAAGATTCATTGAGAATCTTCATAGCATTAGTTGCACACTATGATTATGAACTTATTCAGATGAATGTTAAAACAACATTTCTGAATGGAGTTCTTGAAGAAGATATTTATATGATTCAGCCAAAAGGGTTTATCAAAAAGGATAATAAAACAAAAGTCTATAGACTACATAAATCCATCTATGGTTTAAAACAATCATCTCGACAGTGGTATATTAAATTTTATGAGACAATCACAAATTTTGGCTTTCGGGAGAATACATCTGATAATTGTGTATACTTGAAAGTCAATAGGGGTAAAGTTCAGATATTGATGTTATATGTTGATGACATCTTATTGGTAGGTAATGAATTGAATTCTCTAAGAGAAACTGAAAGGATGTTATCTACAGTCTTTGAAATAGAGAATCTTGGTAATACTTCATATGTCTTAGGCATTAAAATATACAGAGACAGAAAACGTCAATTTTTTGGGCTTTCTCAGGAGACATATATTGCTAAAAATTCTTCAGAAATATGGTATGAACAATTGTAAAGCTAGAGAGTCACCTATAATCAAAGGTGATAAGCTTAATCTTCAGCAATGTCCTCAAAATGAAATTAAAAGACGGGAAATGCAAAAAATTCTCTATACTTCAGCTGTTGGTAGTTTAATATATTTGATGATCTGTACCCATCCAGATATTGCTTTTGTTGTGGGTCTTCTTGACAAATATAAGAGTAATCCAGGAATGACCTATTGGAGAGCAGTTAAGAAGGTTTTTCGTTATTTGAAGAAAATCCAAAATTATGTGCTATTATTTGATGGTTATAAATCATTAAATGTTTTTGGATATACAGATTTTGATTGGAAAGGATGTGAGGATAATTTGAAGTCTACATCTGAATATGTGTTTACTTTGATAAAGAAAGTCATTTCATGGCGTAGAGTACATAGCTTATTGTGAGTCTAGTGAACATGCTATGTTGTTGAAATATTTCTTTTCTGACCTCCAGGTAGTTGATTATATTGATAGGCCAATGCAGATAGTCTGTGATAATGATGCAACTATATCCCTTACTAAGGATGCTAGATGTCATTCCGAGGCAAAACATATTGAGCTGCAATTTCATTATGTCCGTGAAAAAGTTCAAAAGAAAGATATTATTGTTTCATGGATCTCCTCTATAGATAATCTGGCTAACCCAATGATTAAATGTCTGACGACCCCTCATCACAGACGGCCACCCCCCCGCCCCCCCCCCCCCCCCCCCAACAAAATCCAGTCAAGCAAATACAGAATATGATGAATGAGAAATACAGTCTCAGACTGACTTATATGCAGGCATGTAGGGGAAAAGACTATGCTTACAGGATTATTCATGGCAATGAAGAAGAATCTTTTAATTTGTTTCATTTGCTGAAGGCAGAGTTGAAGAGAAGGCATCCTGGTAATATTGTGCACTTTACTTAGTGTCCAAATATGTCTTTCCAAAAATATTTTATGTCACTATATGCTTGTAAGAGAACTTTTCTTATTGGATGCAGACCTATACTAGGAGTTAATGCATGCTTCTTGAAAGAAAAATATAAAGGCACATTGCTTTCAGCTTGTGGAATTGATGGGGAAAATAACCTAGTTCCAGTTGTATTTGCAGTTGCAGAAGCAGAAACATACCAATCTTGGTTATGATTTCTACATAACTTGCAACGGGTTATTGGAAATTTGAATAACTTGACTATTATTTCAGATAGGTAGAAGGGTCTTTCTGATGTTGTGAAGAATATTTTCCCATATGCTGAGCATAGAGCTTGTATAAGGCATGTGATTGCAAACTTCAAAAGATCCTACCCTGGGAAAAGGTTAGAAAATTTGGTTTTTAATGCTTCAAATACATTTTTTGCCTACTGAATTTGTGAAGTACATGGAGAGAATTAAACAGTTATCCATACCAGCTTGGTAGTACATGAAAGAAATAAATAATTTTGCATGGAGTAGAAATCACTTTAATCATTCAGTGAAATATTATTATGTGACTAACAATATTTCTGAGTCATTTAACAGTTTTATTCAAGATGGCAGGAGCCACAAGAAAAAAATGAAGGACCCCACTGGTCTGGAAAGCTAGTGCCAAGAATAGAAGCTTTTATTAGGAAAGTTTCACAGGCACGTGGTGGATACCGTATTTGGAGGTCTTCTGATGATATTTCAGAGGTCAGTGATCCTGCAGGCCAATGGATTGTGGATATAAGGCAGAGGATTTGTGACTGTAGGCAGTGGCAGCTGACAGGAGTGCCTTGCGTTCATGGTATTGTTGCTCTCCTTGATGTTCGGCTTGATCCTATTGATTTTGTTGATGACTACTACACTATGGAGAAATACAAAAGAGTATATGATATTCTTGTCACTCCATTGCCAAGCAAGCAACTTTGGGTGTTTGTGCCAAATGCTCTGTAAGTACTTCCTCCACGTTCAAGGAGACAACCTGGTAGGCCTAAGAAGAAAAGTATTAAGGATCTAATGGAAACATCAAGTAGAACGATATATACTTGCAGTAGATGTGGTCAGGTGGGACACAACAAGAGAGCGTGTAAAGAGCCTCTTGGACTACAACAATAAATTGAAGCTTCTCGATCTAGCAGCAATCAACAATCAATGGGAAACCAATATGTAAGAGGACGTGGCAGGGGAAGTGGAAGAGGAAGGTCTACCGTGATAATTTCAAATTTTAGTATGCATTTACCATGTGAGTTTTTCTTTAAAAAAATTGATTATTTTTTTCTTATTTTATGTGATTTTGAAATAATACATTAATAAATGTCACTGTGTTTTTTTGCAGGAAGTTCGTCAGATCCCTAGGATCAATTTTGATTGGGTAAGCTATCTTCTTGAAAATGATGATGATGTCATGTTGCTTGGTTACCATAACTCTGGGTGCATTCTGTTTCACCAAGCATTGTTGTTGTCCAGCTTTTATACCATAACTTTGGGTTTCAGCTTTATGATTAATGTTTACATGAGGAATTGTTGCAGATGGGTTTTCTAAACTTAAAAAGCCATCCTGCAGCATTTAATTCATCAATTCAATGCTAACACATAGAACGCAATGTTGTGGTTTGTACCTAATGAACATTTTGTATTTTATTCCCAATCGATTTACTTCATATCACAATACACTCTTATCACCTTGCAGTACCTTGGATGGATTTGTTAGCTTGTGAGAGGTCAAGGACAAAGGTTAAAGCCTTGTTATCGCTCTTAATTACTATTTTCATTATCTGGTGAAGCTTGTATAGCATAATATAATTGGAAGTGTTGAGTGCTTATGATTCAGGTAGAAAAGCAGCAACTTTGGATGGGAGTAGGAGAACAGTGTTTTACACAAGATTGCCTAAAGTCTGGAAGTCAGATTTTTTTTTTCATCTGCAGAATGCAGTGTTTTTTGTTGTCCTTTTTGTTTCACTGCTTCACGACTGCATCAAAGGGGGTGACCTATGAAAAACTGCAAGCATCCATGTTAGATGCAAACTGTACTTAGTTTACTCCCAATTTGTCATAATGTTGATCCTATTGTCACAGACATGTTCTTTAGCTGATTAACATCAACTAATTATATTTGCGTGACTTTTCTTCTTCCTTTTTATTTATAAATACGTCCAAAAATTTTTTTATTTTATAAGTAAATTTTACAAATAAATCATTAAAGGTTTCAAAACTTAAAATTTAAAATTATAAGTTTCATATTGTACATTTACAAATAGATCCCTTGATTATTTTTATTTATAAATAAGTCAATATTTTAATCATTTTTAATATTAAATTTCACAAAAAAGACAGTGAAGGTTTTAAAATTAAAAATTTCACATTACAAGTTTAATATTTTTACATTTAAAAATAGATCACCTTTAATATTTTTATTTATAAATAAGTCCAAATTTTTTTTATTTTATAAGTAAATTTTACAAATAAATCATCGAAGATTTCAAAACTTTAAAATTTAAAATTACAAATTTCATATTGTACATTTACAAATAGATCCCTTGATTTTTTTTAAAATAAGTCAATATTTTAATCATTTTTAATGTTAAATTTCATAGAAAAGACAGTGAAAGTTTTAAAATTTAAAATTTAAAATTACAAGTTTACTATTTTTACATTTAAAAATAGACTACGTTTAATATTTTTATTTATAAATAAGTCCAAATTTTATTTATTTTATAAGTAAATTTTACAAATAAGTCATTGAAGGTTTCAAAACTTAAAATTTAAAATTACAAGTTTCATATTGTACATTTACAAATAGATCCCTTGATTATTTTTTTATAAATAAGTCAATATTTTAATCATTTTTAATATTAAATTTCACAAAAAGACAGTGAAGGTTTTAAAATTTAAAATTTAAAATTACAAGTTTAATATTTTTACATTTAAAAATAGACCACCTTTAATTTTTTTATTTATAAATAAGTCCAAATTTTATTTATTTTATAAGTAAATTTTACAAATAAGTCATTGAAGGTTTGAATACTTAAAATTTAAAATTACAACTTTCATGGTGTACATTTACAAATAGACCCCTTTAATATTTTTATTTATAAATAAGTCTATATTTTTTTATCATATTTTAAATAAAATTTTACAAAAAAGACATTAAAGATTTTTAAATTTAAAAATATAAAGTTAATATTTATACATTAAAAAATAGACCCCTTGAATATTTTTTTAAAAAAATAAGTTTAAATGTTATTTATTTTAAAACTAATTTTTACAAATAGACCTCTCGCCGGACCATCGCCGGCCGGTATTTGCGCTCGTGCGCTGGGGACGGAGGCCGAGGCCGAGGCCGGACGGCTCGCCGACACGCGGGCGCAGATGGCCTCGGCCTCGGCCTCAGCACGGGGGACGGAGGCCGAGGCCGGCGGGCTGACACGCGGGCACGAATGGCCAAGGCACGTGAGCGTGGACAGCCAAGGCCTCCGCTCCCGCCGTCAGCATCCGGCGTCGCCGCCCGCGCACCGCCACCCTCGCCGCCGTCACAATAATTTCGAGGATTTTTTTGTAAATCGAAACAATTTCAAAATGTTATTTGCAAAAATCCGAATTTCGGGGACTTTTCTGTAAATTGGAGTAATTTTAGGGTGTTATTTGCAAAAAAACAGAATTTCAGGGTGTTAAATAATAAAAAATAAATTTTTAGAGGTTTAATTGTAAAAATAACCGATGGTAAAATCGAAATTTTTTGAGAAAAATTTGATTAAATAACAATCAGAGGAGTGTGAATAAATATTTTCGAAAATGGGGAGTGTGGATTATTCCGAAAATTACGGGAGATTGTAGATAATTAAGGCTAATTACATAGGGTTATAAATAATTATCCCTTTAGAAAATCACACTTGAAAACTTATTCTGAATTTCAAAAATTTTTATGAGCTAATGGTCAATTATGAAAATAGGGGAGGGTAATCCTGAATTTCAAAAATTTTGAGAAATTTTCCAACAATTTTTCCTAATTTCCAAAATATTCTGGTAAACTGCATTAATTTACCTTTTTTTTACTAAAGGTTGCCAGTTTATGATGAACTTGGTGAAGTTTAAGTGACTAATTGATACCAAACATGTGCTTCATTTTTTAGGGTCTGCAAAATTTTGGGTTCTAAAGTGCAGTACGACCATCAAAGCATATTTAAAAGGCTGATTTTCAAGGTTGATTTATAAGGGGATATACTTTTGGGGGTTTATTTATCTAATTTATAATATGATTTTTTTTCTTTTTGTCAAAGATGACACAATATGAGCTTGCTATCATCAGACCATGTGGTAGCTAATTCAACTCCTTTAAAAATCGTAACTTATTCCTAAATTTGGTTTGGTGTAGAATTTACCCAAAAAAGAGTCTAAAATAATATTCTGATATTTTTTGTGATGCAGGGGAGCTGAAGATGGTGTTGTCCTTAGTGACAGGGCTGGAGCCAAGGGCCCAAAGGCCCTTATTCAAAGGGAAAGAAAGAGATGATGGTGATCACCTGGACATGGTGGGAGTGAAGGAATCAGACAAGGTGCTGCTGCTGGAGGACCCTGCCTTCAAGGAGAAGCTGCTTGCGCTTTCCAGTAGCCCCTGACACACTGCCATCAAAGTCTAAATCCTAATCTTCATCTATTCTTGTTGTTGATCACGACGAGATGATTTAGTACTAACAAAGCAAAATATGAGGCCACAAGTGGTCGCAGAAGTCGTTGTTCGAGGGCTGCATCGATGGAAGTGGGGGAACCCTTGGAAGTGTTGGATTTCACAAAATCCGCAAATTACAAAATCCAAGTTTTTGAGCTGGGATACTTAATTTGAACAAACAAAATGGTTGAATCAAAGGAAAAGAATATTTGAACGAGAAAAGAATGGAAGAATGAAGACTCTGTTAATTAATTTTTTTGTTTAAAATTATCATTTTATATTTGAAAAATAGATATTCTAGAAAAAATAGCTCCTGAAGTCATTATTAACTCTTAACATTCTCTTTAAAAGCGGCTAAACAATTGAAATGGTGGAATTAGAATTCAATTTACGCCCTGTCAGCCACTTCATGGTTTTCAGTAACCAATTTCATGGCTTTCACCTTTGACGATGAAATTACATCCACCGTCCGATAGTTTCATATGACAACATCTAGTAAGTACTAAAACGTTATTTGGTACTACTATACTGTCAGTTCAGAATCTTCAAATTGGCATGTCCTTCTTGGTGACTTTCATCTGTGATTCTTGGCTCCTATTTTGTTCTTCACTCTTTGGGCGATATGGAGATTGTCTCCCAAGTTATACTGAAGAAGAATGGTGCACCAAACCTCAAGATGTTACAGTTCTGCAAAGTATTCTCTTACGGTTCCAATATGTGTATCTCTGCACTTCCGACCAGGCGATTTCTTGGCTTCTGATTTCACCCAATAGCCGCTTAATTTGTAGCTCTGCAGGGCAGGTTACCAGAATCGTTTCTTACCTGTGCCAAAGTTGAAGTTCTTGTTATTACAATATAATTATCGAAGGAAGTACAAAAATTGGAGCTCGTGATGTCTAGGGCCTCGTTTGGTACGGGGTCAGGGCTAAGTTGACCCCGTCCAGACCAATTTATCTTCCAAACACCAAATAGTTGACCGCACTAATATTATTTTATTCATTTAAATTTTAACCATATTTTGACTAAAATATCCTCACTTGATCTGAACCGTCGGATCTCGATCCAACGGCTCAGATCGAGTAACAGCCGAATACCGTCACTTGATCTGAACCGTTGGATCTCGATCCGACGGCTCAGATCGATGAACAGTAAAACCCTAAGATACAATTACGCCCGCAACGCCTCCTGCTTCCCCCCCACCCAACGGCGACCCAACACGCATCAGAGCTCCCACCGACGCCGCCGACAACGCAGCAGTCGCCGCCCTCCTTCCCCCCCGCCGATGCATCAGACAGCGCACGATTCTTCCCCTTCCCCGCCGACGACGCAGCAGACAGCGCACGCGTTTGCTCCTTCCCAGTCGAGTCTCCTCCTTCCTCGCCGACGACGGAGCAGACGCCGCCCTCTTTCCTCGCCGCCGACGCAGCAGACGCCGCACGAGTATCACCCTTCCCCACCGACGACGCAGTCGGCGGCGCACGACTCTGCTCCTTCCCCGCCGAGGCTCCGCGGGTGACCTCGAGCGAGCTCGGCCGCCCAGCCGCCGGGGGCGAGCTCTCGCCGCGGGCTCTGCGGGCGAGCTCGGGCGGCCGGCTCCGCGCGCGATCTCCGCCGGAGAGGAAGATGAAAAGTAATACAAAGACTACTCAACCGAGGACATTTTAGTCAATACAAAAATTTAACCATCTGTTAATCAGATCAGGGACCAAACGAAATTTAGTTGACCGCATTAGCATTTTACATTTTACTCCTTCCTTTAATCTTGACCCTTGACCCCGACCCCGTACCAAACGAGCCTTAGAAGTTTATTTTTTCATATCAACATGGACTAGAAGATGTAAGTCTTATTCTTTGAGAAATATTTTCTGAACAAGGTTCTTCAAGAAAATGATAAAATAAGGTGAGATAATAAGATAGATGTAATGAGATGCACTGAAATCTGGTCTTTGGATTAGTTTATATCCATCATACATATTTGCAGCACTTTGAGTGTCTTTGTTGCTAACAGATTTTGATCTGCTGATAAAAATAAAAAAAATAAACAAAATGATTTTTTTCGCCATTTATTTCTATTCGTTCTACCAAAAGAAATATATTTCTCGTCAACAAAACATACAACTAATTAGATTGGGGCCATTGTTCTTCACTTGTCATGCAAAAAATGTGTATGTACATCATTATATGCTTTTTTTGATAATTCAAATAGAATATTGCTATTAAGATGGAGAATAGACGGCAAAAATTACCTTTATTTTGAATTTGTAAGGATAAGTAAATACGAACAAGCTAGAGTATATTTCAATATAATGTAATTCTCTGTTGTTGTTTTCTTTTTTTGAGAAGACAATACAATGTAATTCTCATAACTTGAATTTCTGCAGTGTAGATTTTACCTGGTTTCCGTCCTTTTCCATCTGCAATTGAGTGAACCTCCCCTTTAGATCCCAACTCCACGAATAAACAAATGCATCAACAGTAAACAAAAAGGCGCAAAATCATAGAGACATGTTTCAGAAGGGGATTTGGGATGGAATTTGGGTGAAGAGATAGAGAGATTGAAACCCTAGACAGGAGCCCCTGTTTCGCGGGAAAGAACGCAGTTCTCGCCTCGGGATCAAGAAAGAATCAGATCTCGAGGCGAACGGGGTTCAGGCCCACAGTAACATTAACTAGTACATGGCGATCAGCGCATGTTATGGATGTCACGTCCCCATCAGCCGTCGTGTGCTGGTGGGGAGTAAAAGAAAGGTCACGTCGCGTTCGTGACGTTTTCATTTTAAAAAAAATTGAAATTAACTTCTGGTTTTAATTTTAACAATTAGTAATCCATCTAAATTAATTTCTGTTCAAAGTATTTAATCAATTTGAACAATTAATGTTAAATTAAACCTTCAATGGCACTATTATCACAACCAACTTCAAAAGCAACGCAAGGCAGAATTTGACATGATTTGACCCTCTTCTCTGAGATCTCATCAAAATTATCACGAGAGGAAATCCACGAGATTAACTGCAAATTTATTTCTTTTTTATTTTCAAATTAGAAGGAGAGGATTGAGATGCAATAATAGTTGCAATTACTCTCAATGAGGCATAATCATTTAACAGAAATAACAAACGTACTACCAGCCAATGCCACAATAAGGAACTCAGTATTGATAGGATGGAAAGAAAAATAACAAAGTAGAATGTTTAATATTTCTTTTTTTTTTTTTTTATTGTGATGGCTCTATATTTATAGGTTGCGTTGTATCATGTGTCCATGAATGTTTTTACTCAAGATAAAAACATTCAATCTCTTACAAAAATAGTTTGATAGAACCTTTTTTTTTTGTTGGGCATCACAAACCTCATACTTACTTTGAGGATGTACAAAAATTTAAGATCTAAGGGTCCGTTTGGAACAGGATCATGGTCAAGGTCAAGGTCAAGACTAGTGAACCACTTTTGTAAACTAATATTTTTTTATCAAAATTAAGACTTCAATAATTTAAAGCTCAAAAAACTATTTAATTTTTTATAATAATTTAATTTAATAATAATATAAAATAATAAATATTAATTTCACAAGATAAAAAAAAAATTCTAAAAAATACTGACCCGGTCCCTGACCCCAAACCAAACAGGCCCTAATTGATCAGTGCAGTTATGTATAAGTGATTGGCTTAGTCTCTGACCAAAATGTGCGTATGGCAAGGAGCACAAGCCCACAAAATGAGTGAGAATACAAGCCAAGCTGCCTCGACATCAATAAGATCATTTTGCCCCTATTCACAATAGGTTTGAAAATACCCTAAATCAATAAAAAATCATAGTGAATGATTTTTCTGCATAAATGAAATGGTACTTTTAAATGATACATTTGGCATTTTTCAAAATTGCCTCCTATCTCGTGTGGCATGATCACACTAACTATATTGTGTTAAGATGTCAAATGGACAGTGACAGACACAATCTGTGAAGAAAAATTACCACTAAACACGGCTTATAATTCACAGGTCTGTACGTTATGTTATACCTTATTGCGGAAAATATCGATATCCACCACAATTCACGATACAGAGGAAGAACAGAAAAAAGGAAAAGATAGCACACAAGAGATATATATGACGAAGATGATCCAGAGGATATTGTATTAATAAGAAGAGGAAGAGAAGATTACAACGATGGAGACGAAACTCCAATATCACCAACTCTCACAAAAGACTAAGTAGCCTAACTGTCATAAGACGTATTGAGAATATTGATCTATATCTCTCTCTCCACTCTATCTATTGAAATCCTTATATCAATGGTGTATTTATAGATGTGGCCTAACTGTGTTTGAGTCAAAGTAGAAGATTGACTCAAATAAGACTTCTACTAATTTTAGTCTTCTAGTAGAGGATAAGTCTAGATAAGAATTAGGTCCACTAAATAACTTTCTAATATAATTAATACTATCCGGAAAATCCGGATTCGAGACACCAATAAGCCAACAATGCCTAACCACTATTTTTTTAAAAAAATGTAAAATATAGATAAAAAAATATAAATGACAAAAATAATTAGTAATGAATTAAAGTTTAGTTGGTTAAAGTTCTTAATTTTTTTTAAAAAAATCTGGATTTGAATCTTAGCAATGGGGAAAAGAAGAAGAAATTAGAGATTTTTTTTTAAAAAAATTGATAAATTGTGTCATGACTAACTTAATCGTGCAGCGGGCCACTAAGAGGTGCAAAGCATAATCCAATTACTATAGATTTTGGATTGTACTAGACACATTCCATTGTGGGCTAGCCCATGGATGGGGACTCTTTTTGATATCTTTATATCACGCCACCTTTGTCTCGTGCCACACATACAGAGAATTCAAAAAATATTTGAGAAACTAGTGGACCGTACCTCAACAAGGAGTGTAGCATGGATTGAAGGAACACCAAGAAAAGATGAAGGATTTGCAAGCAAACTAATTGCACTGGATAAGGGTTTCCTAACCAATACTCTTATATGGAGGAACGGAACGGTTTGGGGATCATGTCAACTAGCGGTAACAATGAAATCCCACAGAAAAGTGAGGAGACATGAAGAGCATGACACCATTTGTATTAATCACAGCGATATAATGATTAATTCTGTCACCAAGCCCTTAGTGCAAGAAGTATAAGTAACAAATACCTTGAGAATGGAGTGCCCATTAATCGTGAAGGATGTACTAAGATGGGAATGCCCACCAAGAAATACCTGAAACTAGCAAGCCTCCACTGTTGAGCTATGATAGCTCGACAAGAAAGCTTGGAAGGCAATGATGTGTAATGAAGAATTATTGAGTCACACCAAGAACCAAACGAAGGCAAGAGAAGACCTAACCTGAAGTTCAATGCGATTAGATGTTGACTTATCATAAGCCAGGCCGATCCCTCACAAGTTGACCCACGAGTACCTTGGACATAATTCCTCATAGCTTGGCCTTCGAGCACCTATGTCGAGGTGTAGCTATATTAGTGTTGAGTTTTAGATGTCTTGAACTCTAATTAGAGTTTGAGTTAAAGTAAGAATCCAAAGTTGGATTTAAATTTATATTATTAGGAGTTGTAATTGTATAAAACGCAGATCCAATAAGAGTCTATAAATATACTATAATATATAGAGCTTATGTGTAGCGTAGTATAGAGGTTGAACTAGAGAGAAATAGAGAGAGAGGAATAGAGAGAACAGAGAGAAGAGAAAGAGAGAGAGTGTTGGCTCTCGTGTATGGGTCTTTCTAGTGCTTCTCGGTGGTCTCTCGTGGTGGTTCCTCGTGGTACTCTCTTGGAGATTCTCTCTGAAGGTGGAAGTGTTGCCGAGCCTTGGAGAAAGAGTATAGTTGAGTAAGAAAGAGTGAAGTCCTTCTTGTAAACTCTTGTAAAAGCCTTTATCTATTGATAGTGGATCTCCCATTGTCTTATCTTGTTATTTTCTTTTATCTTGTATTACTTCTCGTTTCTTGTATTGTTTGAGAATAAGGTGATTCGTGAAACTTCCGCTGTGAATCCCAACAATTTGTATCAGGGCCTAGGAGTAAATAACTAAGATGACAAAGTCCTTACTCGAGGTGGAGAAGTTTGACGGTAAGATAAATTTTGCCTTATGGCAAAAGAAGATGAAGGCGGTTCTTACTTTTCAAGATCTGCAAAAGATGTTAGAGGGAAAAGAAAAGAGGCCGGTCAAGATAAGCAATGAAAACTGGGAGGAGATAGATCAAAAGGCATTGAATTTTAATTATTCTAAGCCTGACTGATGAGGTTTTGTACAATGTCATTGACGAAGAGATGACGATGGACATCTAGACAAAACTCGAGAAGTTGTACATGTCAAAAAGCCTCACAAACAAGTTCTACCTGAAACAACAGTTGTATGAACTGCGTATGAGCGAAGGTACAACTATATTACATTACCTGAATGCTTTCAATAAGATTATCAATGATTTGCTGAAAGTTGATGTGAAGTTTGAAGAGGACGATAAGGCACTGATTCTCCTAATGTCTCTTCCTGCTTCGTACGATCATATTGTGACCACAATTCTTTATGGTAAAGACACTCTCAAGATGGAAGATGTGACAACTAGTCTTCTTTCTAATGAGAGAAGAAGAAACTCAAACATTAATATGGAGTTTGGTGAAGGATTGGTAGCTCACGAAAGAGGAAGATTAAGAGAGCGTGGAGAAGGCAAGCAACGGTCCAAATCAAAATTGAAGGCAAAAGTATAATGTTATTCATGTAAGAAGTATGCCATATTAGACGGTATTGCCCTGAACGTGGGAAGATAGAGTCCTCCAATATAACGACGGCAATAGCAGATGATACTTCTGATAATAATGTGAATGGAGACGTTCTTACAGTATCCGCAGAAATCGGCACTTATGGTAAGTAGATTTTAGATTCTGGTAGTTCTTATCATATTTGCTCCAGGAAGGATTGGTTTACTTCTTATGAGGAGAATAAGAAGAAAAATACTATTTGGTTGGGTGATAATTCAGCCTGTGAGATTGTCAGTGTGGGAGCAGTCAAAATCTAGATGTTTGATGGAGCGATTCGTACTCTTACTGGGGTGAGGCATGTCCCCAAGATGCGAAGGAATCTAATTTCACTTGGTGTACTGGACTCAAAAGGCTGTAATTATTCAGCAAAAGATGAAGTCATGAAGGTGACACGTGGTATTAGAATCCTGATGAAAGGTGAGAAGTGCGGCAATGTTTATCGATTGATAGGAAACACCATTGTAGGTGGAGTTCCGATGGCTACAGTAGTGAAGATGAAGCATGATACTCGGAGTAATTTGATATCTCCTCAAATTACTTTTACTACAACAGCAGACATAGGTCATCCAAAAAGCTTCCAAAAGTACAAAACTGTAGGCATGAAGAACAAATTCGAGGTTGGCTCGAGTTCGCATCTTGAAATTAGCTGAATATGCTAGTAGCCCAGGGGCAGGGGCTAGATGAAAGATGACGGCTGAAGATTCGTGATGATGGCACGCCCGAGTTCAAGCCAAGGTGGAGATTACTGAGTTTTAGATATCTTGAACTCTAATTAGAGTTTGAGTTAAAGTAGAAATCCAAAGTTGGATTTAGATTTATATTATTAGGAGTTGTAATTATGTAAAACTCAGACCCAATAAGAGTCTATAAATATACTATAATATATAGGGCTTATGTGTGGCGTAGTATAGAGGTTGAACTAGAGAGAAATAGAGAGAGAGAAATAGAGAGAATAGAGAGAAAAGAAAGAGAGAGAGTGTTGGCTCTCGTGTGTGGGTCTTTCTAGTGCTTCTCGGTGGTCTCTCATGGTGGTTCCTTGTGGTACTCTCTTGGAAATTCTCTCTGAAGGTGGAGGCGTTGCCGAGGCTTGGAGAACGAGTTTAGTTGAGTAAGAAAGAGTGAAGTCCTTCTTGTAAACTCTTGTAAAAATCTTTATCTATTGATAGTGGATCTCCCGTTGTCTTATCTTGTTATTTTCTTTTATTTTGTATTACTTCTCATTTCTTGTGTTGTCTGAGAATAAGGTGATTCGCGAAACTTTCGCTACAAATCCCAACATATTAGGTCACATCCATAGATCGACATTTATCCATGCACCATGCTTATATGAAATTTTATTTACATAGCATTCTAGAAGATGAGTCCCTTGAAGGACAACTATTCTCTACTTCACCTCATGTATCACCTCCACTAGATGATAAAAGTTATTGCACAACATATGGAAGACCAGCTAGTTTAGATTTTAGGAATACCTCTAAGTAAATTTCCCTCAATAATTAATGTACGATTATTTTAATCTAGGATATAGTCAGAATTTTCTATATAAGAAAAATGTAAATGAAGAAAGACTCTCTTCCTCTCGCTCAATTCTTTGAGATCATTCTTTTCACCTCTTTCTCTAAAAAATATTTTATTTTTTTCTTCTAATAGAGAATGAGTGTTGATTTGAGCATTGGAACATTTTTTTTCTAGAGAAAATCCTAAACATATAGTAGTGTAACTCTTATGCAGATTATAGATTGATTGAAGAAAATCACAACTAAACTTGTCTTGGCTAGAATCAAGGGGTTGCAACACATGTAAAAAATTCCCTTTTTAAGTTCTACATTCGGTTTTAAAATCCACTTTTTCTAACCCAAATTGTTTGAGAGTTTTCAACTATTAGATCAAATTCTCAACTTACCCATTCCTATTTTTTTGGTCACTCCCTCTTCGGTTTTACCTAGTCAAAACAAACTAATACTTGTATAGTTGATTGTAGATGCAAGGTGTGGTTGAGGTCATTGATAGGATATCAGTTCTTATGGATCAAAACACCCATGCATTTCACATGTTCATGTCTACTCACATACATGTACTTATTTGTTTAATTTCTCTAATCTGATTACCTCTTACTTACGTGTAAATATATTGATTTGATCTAATTGTTTGTTTTTTGTTCAGCTCACTATAATAAATATGGATATTATTGGTGCTTCAAAAATGCCCTCAAAAGAGTAAATAATGTCAGAAAAGATTCTTTGGTATTTTTTTCCTGGTGCTTTAGAAATGACAGAAAAAAATTGTGCTTTAGAAATGACGGAAAAAAACTATCAAAAATTTTTTCTAATGTTTTTGCTGGTGTTCAAAAAATATCGGCAAAAAAAAATCATTCATGGCATTTTTGGTCAAAAAGGCCTGGAAAAATTCTCTGTGTTTTGGGCTAGAAACATAGGAAAAAGTTCTTAACATTCTTGCCTAGAAATGCTAAAAATTTTCCTAACATTTCAGGCCAAAAAGTCAGGCAATGTTCCCAGTGTTTTTGGTCAAAAACGCCGAGAATTGTTTTTTTTGCTATAAATTGCATTTTCCAAAAAAATTACATATACTAAAAATATATTTGGTACAACACAATATAAATCATGCACAAATAAAAAATTATAATTGAATAGTTATCATACACAAATTATAATCATATATATTATACAAAATAAAGACTTACTATTGAACAAGTATACTATACATTAATGATAATCGCGTCTATATTTATTCAGTTAATATATACTAATTCAGCAACAATAATATTTTCTCATTGCCGAACATTAAGATTATGTCCTCTTTGTAACTCATCCAAGGCTTTCAATTTGAGGAGAACCTGTGGAATGAAATAATGAGTTAGACCAATGCAAATAAAATAAAAAAATTAAAAGTAACTCTCTCCACTTTTTTAATTCAGGCTTAAGATAAATATTGGCAGTGTTAAGTTGCAAAAAAACTTGTTAATCATAATAGACAAATATAAAAGAAAAATTAATGAAATAACAATGAAAAAATAATTAGAGTAGACAAAAGAGATATAATAATAGTAGGTCAATCAAGTCGCATTAACTAAACATAAAAGTAAATAATATAGAATAGTTATCCAAAATGAAGTTATAGTACAAATGAAAAAAAGTCATAATATCCTTGACTCCCTCCTGTTCTTGAGTCTTACTGTCACATGTAGCAGCTAATCAACTAGTAGCTCGGTACCCCCTACAAAGAAAAAAGAAGAACAATAACTATATAACGTGAGATAAAATTACAAATTATGAATTTGGTTTTCATGTAATACCTAACTACTACTTGCTTGTGTACTGGATCCCTCAGTTTCGAGCTGCCCTATATTCTCTTGAATCTATTTTATTTTATATATTTGTATAATCATGTGAACTAAAAGTATATGACAAAGAAAAAAATTTAATTAAATGATAATATATACTATAGGGGTAGGGGAGGGTTGATTACTCACATTTGCCGCTAACGTCTCGAAAGAACTTTAGAGCTTAGCTATGGTCTCCTGAAGAGGAGTAATATATGCTGCTATCTCTGCTTATAACTGTGCTTGCACTTGTGTTTGTGCCTTTACTTTGTACCTCTGTATGTATAAGCGCATTTAATTCGGCCTGTGTATAACAGTGTCTGTTATGCAACCCTCTGAATGTACTTTTGGAAACTTGTGTGGCCATGGGTCCCATACCGAACGTTCGCCTCTCATTATGTCTCTCATGACCAAATACTTTGATGTAAATCTTGTTTTGAGCTACATTATCCAATTGAGAATCCTCTGGTAACTCTTGTTGTAGTTGTTCAATCTAGGACTGTACATAAAAGATGGTGAAAGATATAAGTAGATTATTAAATAATAGAAGTGTAAGAATAGATTATGAAAATATTCTCACTATTGTTGCTGCAGATATTTTGTCGACCAGTTGTCCATCTTTTCTTATATGTGATGCTAAAAATACCTCAAGATTTGAAAGGTCGGATCCAAATTACTCTTCCATATGTCAAAAGCATTACATTAGACAAACTTGATGACAATGTAGGCTAGCTAACTTCAAATGCACATTTAAGTGTGTAAATACTTCGGCTCTCAAATTAGCACAACTTTTTGTGACCCAGTGAGTGGCCCATATTTTTTTTCCTGGCTTTTCTATTCTCTCTGCATTTTTTCTAAAACAATAAATATATTATTAGTCTAATGAGCTTGTACATAGAAGACTATAGTTATATAAGTTTTATAGGAATTGGATATACCTGGATAGCTGAGCTCTGCCAATATATCACGAGATGGGGGCCACTGATCTTGTTCAACTCTTGTATATTGACAAGTGATAAGTTACTTCGGTTAGTTCTTAAATAGTGTGAAACACTTGCTCTTCACATCCATTTTCGAATCTTACCACCTTTTGCCTAACAACTTCATCATGGACTTCTTTGAATCCTCATCCAGATTAGTATTTGCTTATAAAATAAAAGAATAAAAGGTTGGTTAAAAAATATAGGAATGTAACATTAATATTACTTTGATATCTTCTTAAATTCTCTGCTTATTTACTTCTAGAACTACCCACTAATTTGTGTATATCAATGGTCATTTATTGCCATCCTTCACCATTATGCCTAATTGGGTGGACAATCTTGTCGAATTCTCTCTGATAATTTAACCATACCAGTTGACGGTTAATATAAGCTAATAACCCTCGGTGTCCCATACTTCGATAGGCTTGCTAGAGCCACGGTGTGCATTACTCATAGAAGGTGCACCACTCGGATCTAAAAAAATGTATAAATATATTTATATATAATACGTACGATGATTTGTATAAAAAATAAATTAAATTAACGTAGTGCAAACCTTTACAATAGTCCATTTGGTCATTCGCAGCTGCATGAGGTAAGGAAGCTTGAAGAGAATTACGTCTCCAACATCGGTCTCTCTATCTCTATATTTCTTAAGGCGCCTTGGACAGTCCTAATATCCCTTCTTGGCCGAACCATTTTTATCTGTAATTGAAAAACAATAGTGATTAGATTAACATATAGTTAATATACTGACAAATCATAAAAAATATAATGTGCACAATAACACTATAATAATAATAATAATAATAATAATAATAATAAATGAATAAGCAAACACAAGAAATAGACCTTATTATCAAATTAATGCTCATTATCATCTGACATAAAATTATTATCTTCAGTCTCATTGTTATTGTCACAATCGATGTCCTCCTCTTCTGCCTTAATTTGATCACTAAAAAATTTATTTTTATGTCTTTTCTCTGTATATTATTAAGGTGATATTGAAAGAGACATGTTAATCAGTAGACCTTCGATGTCTACTCTTACATTTTTAATGTTATATTCAAGAATCTAGTAGTTACATGGTTCTGGTATTGGGCCTTCTTCATTGGCATCATCTGATTCTTCATAAACTGTGACTATGTATTCTCTGGGGGTCATCTCTATAATCATATGTTACTCACATTATATTGGATCTTACATATAAAAAACTTGATACACTTGAAAAGCTAGAATATAAGGTTCATCTAAACGTCAATTGTGCTTATATATCAAGCGATTAAAATTTAACAATTTGAATCTAAAGTCATTTGTCTTCATTCCCACATTATTATATATATAGTCACACTTAAATAGCACGCATCTCAGTTTGTTATTATACCATAGTTCAATAATGTCTATTAGAACTCTATAAAATATAACATCTCTAGATATAGGGTGCATATCCTTTTTGTTTGCAAAATTTTTTGTGTGATTACCTTTAAGATAATGCCACTATTTTGAGTATAATGATTTATTTCACAGTTTCTAGTGTAAAACCCAAATGCATTAACTAGATATCCCAAAAAATTTCTTGCCCATATGTTAGGTTTGGCAGCTAACAAGGAGATTTTCTTTGGTACATATTTAACATTGTCTCTTCTTTTTAAATTAGCAACTACAAATACAAACAACCAATTAACTTAAATATAAGACATGGCGTAAAACTCCTACCAAAGGTTTTTGCACTTACATAATCTTTGAACTATTTCAGAAATATTTCTTTGTAAATTTTTTCTTGTTCAAATTTTTATTTTCTATGTCGTTTATGTATCTTTATTGTCTAAAGGTGTACCCTACAATACCAAAAAAATATATGCAACATATTATAAAGTAATCTTAGGTAATCTAAATTATGAGAATATATATGGTTAGAGTCATAATTGTCATATAGTTATGTAACAGTTGTTATTAATCACAGTTAGCGTTTATCTGCCAAAAGATATGGACAAAATATTGAGCAAAATGAGCAATATATTTAGACAATTATATGCGAAAATCTCTCCTCTAACTTTAATACTTTGCAAGAAAGGGCCTTCATTGCTTTATACAAGCTTGAACAAATCTTCTTATCTTCATTCTTTAATGTTATAGAATATCTTTCTATTCACTTGGCAGAGAAGGCGGGCCTTGTTGGGCTTGTGTAATATCAATCTATATATCTTATTGAGAAGTGAAATTTGATAACTTTTTATATAGAATACATACTAAACTATTGACATATATATTTTCATGTTATCAGGTTTAATCCTTCATATTCACATATTTAGAAATATTTGATACATAATCATCAGGTAACTTTACGTTTTTTAACATACTAAGAAATACCTCCTTTCCTTTTTTGCTCATTGTAAATGAAGCAAGAGGCAAATAGGTTTTACTACTTCTTATGATTGGATGTAGTGTCTTCTTTATTTCAATATCCATTATATCCAACCTTGTATTTAAATTGTCTTTTGACTTAGGAGTTTTCAACAGTGCCCACAACACATGGTTGAGAAAATTTTCTCAATATGTGTGATATCAAGATTGTATCAAATTAGCAATGCACTCTAATATGATGAATCAAAGAATGTACTTATCTATTTTCAATTGCTCCTTTGCCTTAGTATGCCTCCTATTGCACCCCGCTTCCCCCCCCCACCCCCCCCCCCCCCCCCCCCCCCCCCCCCCAAAAAACCCCAAACGCGCTCCTCCTCTCCTCTCTTGCCCCCCTCCCTCTTCGCTTATCTTTTTCTAATTACTGATTGTAACTCTATATGAATTCCGATTTCATTAAGAAAAAAATTGTGCTTCATTCAATATATTCTCTCTGAATTGCTTGGAAGGTGGAAGACTATGCTCATATATACCATCTAATGATGACTTGTCTAGTCAAAATTTATGATATGTAAACAAACATCATCGATAACACATATAACAAAACTTATAGTCATGTTTCAACCAACGAAAGAGTGTGTTCTTGCCACATATTAAACAAGTCTTCTCTTCCGTTTTCATATAACCTGAGATATATACATATACAAGAAAATTATTAATAGTCCATAATAATACTACATGTATATAAAACATCTCTTTTTTTTTTTTTGCATCATAGGTTGGGATGCTTGGTTCTCATAATTTCTTCAATTCTTTCATCAACAGTTGCAAATATATATCTATATCATTCTCTAGGTCCCTCAGTCCCTCAATAAATATGGATAAAATAAATGACGAGTGCTTCATATATAACCATGAAGGTAAATTATATGAAATCAATACCACATGCTAGGTGTTATGTAATATATTCATTATTTTGAATAGGTTGAATCCATTTAAAATTAACCCCAACTATATGTTGCGATAATCCATCATAAAGTGTGAAAACTTGTTATTAAAATTCTTCCATACTATGCTATCTGCAGGATGCTGTAATAATTCATCATCTAAACGACCTTCTATATGTCATTTCATATGTGGAGAAGTTTTTCCAGACATGAAAAAAATATTATAGTTTTGGTTTTAAGGAAAAATACCTAACAAGCTTCATTGGTATATTACATACTTTCTGACTATCAACATTATCTTGGGTTTCTACTTGCTTGTATCAGGGTACTTTACAATGCTTGCATCAAGAATCCAATATGCTCTAGCTCCTGTATAGCATGTAATGATTGGGACAAATATGAATCTTCATGTAATCTATGCTTTATGGAAAGAATTGGGAAATGAACTTAGTTCATAGAACATCTCTTTTATAGTCTCCAATAGAATACTAAATGATCGGTTGCTCCGTCAACATTTAGCATTTACAGTCAATAGCCGCATGATGAAAAATAAAAATATGAAGTTCTTGCATCCAGAGTACAACTCTTGATTAGTTTCCTTGAGTAGTTTGAAGAATTTCATACTATCTATCACAAAAAACTTCTAGTGGCATATCTCTAATTAGAATACCAAATGTATCATGTAACAAATATTTGATCTAATTTTTATCTTTATTGTTCACTGCATCTAACTCTAAAACTTGGCTATACTGAGTTTTTTATCGATACTATGGCTCTTCTTCATAAAATATCTAATTAATATTTGACGAACTCTATGCTCTTATTACTATATATTCATGAACCTTATTTTATATTTAGGTATGTATATTCATACAGTTAATATATAAAAATCTTATTAACTAATCAAGACTCTTGTTTATATAAGCATATTTGAGAAACACACTAACTTCTTTGAGTTATCTTTTGTCCCATCGATTCTTTATATTGAGAGGACCTGAACTGCTCTATCAGATTGCTAGAGCTTTGCGGGGCCAAAGGGGATAACCTGTCTGCAACAAAAGAGTATGCTCAAGAAACCCAGTTAGCTCTAGAAAGGGAAGGAGACATCGTAAGCAAAGTACGTCGCTGCGTGCAGTCGTCGAAGAAGACGGGAAAAGATACCGAGAAATAAATGCGAACAACGCCGAAGAAAGTGGATCGTGTCCGCAACAAGAACTTTGATATAGGGGAAAGGGCAGAGGACATGTTGCGAGGGGAGTTTTGCCACATGACGCTGAGCAGGGGGAAGAAGGGGAACGCGGAGCATCTTCGTGTGTCTTTTGTGGTTCCACTGCATTTTAGGTTCCGGCTGGTGATCGAGAGGTTAAGAGAGCGCCGATCTCCGAGAGGCAGTCGGGGTTGTTGATGGAGGGAGAAGGGTTGCCGCCGACGGTGGGGCTGGAGTCCGAAACCAGATCGGAGGAGAGGGAGAGAGGAGTGACGGTCGGGGAGACCACCGCCATCTCGGATTTGTCATCATCGTCTTTTTCCTCTCCTTTTTTTTATTCTTCTTCTCGCACCCAATTCCACGATTCCTCTCCTTCCATCTTCTTCTTCTTCTTCCGTTGTGATCTCACAGCTCCCACTTCTTCTTTTTCGTTTTCTTCCTCAGGTCACCTTCTTCTTCTTGGGATGAGCAAAAGCGAAGAAAGATTCAGAGGATCATGAAAATGAGCAATCGACTTCTCTCCATCGTCACGCACCTTATGCTCATTACCATCACCGTCGCCCTCTTGCTCCTCTTCGTCTTTCTTGGCGTCCTGGTCCTTCAAATGGCCCATTTCCGGCGACAGGTAGAGCACCAGTTTCTCCTTCTACGCCTCCGTTACCAGAGTCCTAAAATTGAAACAAGGAACAATCTAAATATTTCAATTAAGGCCAAAATTAAAATATTTCGCCCAAAATCGAAATATTTTGGCCGTTTTTTAAAACCATGCTGTGAGCTTGCGAGGATTGTATTGAGGATACTCAGGTTTCCGAAGGCGCCTGCTAGGAGACGCGATCGAGTCGCACAAGGTGAGCACTCTGGCCTTCCTAATGAACCAACACAGAAACTCATCAAGGGACCGAAAAATACTAATAGTTCATGGGACAACTGTCTGAGGTGATGGCAAGTGAAGCAAACAGCTGAACAAGATTGGGAAGTTTTCCTGTTTTTGATAGTGGATTGTTGTAAGTTACAGTGCTTTGAAATTTAGCAAAGCAAAGAACAGTTTGTTGTAACACTTTGATCGTCCGAGTAATTGTGCTGCAGAAGATCAGTGTTGAGATGTTATGTGAGAAAGTTTCAATGTTTAAGGGGGAATACTCTGGCTTCAATTTGTTCAGACTTCGAACAAAGACCCCGTAATATTCAAAGTGATAGTCCTCATCGTCCATTGTCCTTCTCACTAGCTCTACTTCTATTCACAACAACTATCGCTCGCCATTCAATTTTTAATCGTCCACTAAACCAAAGCCGAAACCGGGATTCTAAACCTTGGCCCGAACAATGAACGAGTCAAGAGCTGAATCGAACCGTTGCAAAACGACTTCCCTCCTTTTCTCCCACGACCTCCACTTCTCACTCTCCTCCCTTCTCTTTTTAACTCCCAAATTGAACCCAACCCTCAACAGAACAGATTCACTTCTACGCTCAATCATGGCTTCTCCATTGCTTCCCTTCATTTTCTTTCTCCTCTCCTTCCTCTCCTCACTGGCGTCCTCCTTCGACTTTGAGGTCGGCGACAAGGCCGGCTGGGCCGTCCCCTCTGCTAAGGACATCCAGCTTTACAATGACTGGGCCTCCAAGAACCGCTTCCAGATCGGAGACTCAATCGGTATGAAATGTTTTATCAATGACTGCAGTCGTCTATTCCATTCTGCTGCCTATTGGAAATTTCACTTCGTTAATGTATTATTTTCCTGGTGTGTTGGAGAGTAGTGTTCAAGTACGACAAGGACTCGGTGATGTCGGTGGCAAAGGAGGAGTACGACGACTGCCGATCGTCGCACCCAGAGTTCTACGCAAACAACGGGAGCACAGTATTCACGTTCGACCGGTCAGGAACGTTCTACTTCATCAGCGGGATCGCCAGGCACTGCGAGCGGGGGCAGAAAATGATCATCAAGGTGATGGGCCATTCCGAAGGGCCTGCTGGGGAGCCGGCTGGCCGGAACCGGACCGGAGACTCCGGCTTGCTGGGCTCCGCAGCTCCAGATGGCTCTGGTGGTACAGGCTCGGCTAGAGTTCTTGCTGTTGGCCACGTACTTGTGCTTGTGATCTTGGCTGGTGTTTCATTATTTTAGGCATCGGTTAGCTTGGTTGTGTTGCGGTTTTCTTTGAGAGCGTCGGGGGTTGTATTTTAGCCATTTAGGTATGCAAATAAATGAGATTAGGGTCTCATTTTGTTCAATTTTTTGGTAATTTTACAGATGAGCCGTGCAAATTTTTATTTTAGAGATTGGTTGGGTGATTAAGCCCCATTTATTTTGGTATCAGATCAACATCAGCTATTATTTTTTTCTTATAAAATTAATATTTATTATTTTATATTATTATTAAATTAAATTATTATAAAAAATTAAATAATTTTTTGAGTTTTTAAGCCTTAATTTTGATAAAAAAAATTAATTTATAAAAGTGGTTTAATAATTTTAATTTTGATTTAATCCCAACCAAATGTCTCCTTAGATTTTAAGTATAAGAGCCTGAGCTAATAATAAAATCCACTTAGCAGCTCAGTTGGTCAGAGCGTCGTTGTTTATATCTATTTTTTTTTAAACATTATTTTGAGGTAGGTTTTCATTTTATTTGAGTGTTATACTAGTTTTCCCACTTCTTTCCAACAATATGCTATAAGAACCTTTAAAATCCAAAAAAAAAAAAAAAAGTAAAGAGAAGTTCTTCATAGGTAAACTAAGAAGTTTTAGTGTCGGCTTAGAGATTAACCTTCATCCATTTATGCAATAATGGTGAAGGAATTAAACAGGTATATAGATATAAACAAAATTGAGGCAAGTATTAGTAAATGCAAAGAAGTTGGGTAGATATTTGTTAAAAAAAAACATATTTTTAATAGATAATTTTGGGATGTGCAATATAGTATGCAAACTAGTAGATAAGCAACTACTTCGCACGTGAATCAAGTGGTCCAATTCTGTTTATGGCCTAAACACATTAAACATTTGACAGTTATATGGTTCACAATATCTTCGAGAGATTGTACAATATAGACTTGTTTTTTTCACGAGATTTGAAGGTTGTGGGATTTTTAAATTTCGGTATCAATAAAGTCTAGTTATCTAGAATTTTAAAATTTTAAAATTTTAGTAATTATAAGATTTACTAGTCTTCCAAAATTAATCAAACTTTAAAATCCTAGATTTTAAAATTCATCACGTGAGATTACGTACTAAATTGTAAAGTTTATGTTTAGGTATCACATTATCTCAACACATCTCGTTTGCCTCATTTGACTTTTGCATCCACTTTTCTTTGATTAATCTCCGCGAAGTTTTTTTTTTCGAATTTTTAAAACAAATATTTTTTGCTTGTTTGTTAGAATTTTTGTTTGTTTCTTTATGTTTCTAATTATTAGTACCAACACCTAATGGTTGATACTGAATGAATTTTCAAAATAAAATATTTTGGACCTATAATTTTTCAAATTTTGTTGGTATTTTTTTCGTGAATGTAGAGTCAAATTTTTTGACTACACAACCAATTTAACATTATAAGCAAGAATTTCTTGAGCTAAAATTTATCTTTATTTTTTTCCGATTTACATTCAGATTTGATTTCTTTATTAGCGGCATATATTCAGACTCCTGATTATTAATATAGAGTAGTTCTTATTATACAATCTAGTAGTCGAATATAAATACCAACATGAAAATTTTAGTTTAAGATATATTCTTCTTTACAAGTTGATAATATGCTAGATCCATTAGTTGATCATCATCCTTATTTTCATAATAATATTATTTCATGAATCTTTTGTTTTAGATTTAATTAGATGAAATGATTTTAAGTTGGTTTATAATATGGGTCTTTTGAGAGTAATTCACATATATTAAAATTTAGGGATAATTATCTATAAGCCCCTGTAATTAGCCTTAATTACATATAACCCCCGTAATTTCCGGAATTACCCACACCCCCCCTTTTCTCAAAATATTTACCTACATCCCCCTGATTGTTATTTAATCAAAATTTTTCCAAAAAATTTCTATTTTACCCTCGGTTATTTTAACAATTAAATCCCTAAAAAAAATTTTTATTATTTAACACTCTGAAATTCGATTTTTTGTAAATAACACCCTGAAATTATTTTGATTTACAGAAAAGTCTCCGAAATTTGGATTTTTGCAAATAACACCTCGAAATTATTCCGATTTACAGAAAAGTCCCCGAAATTATTTTGACGGCGGCGAGGGTGGTGGCACGCGGGCGGTAACGCCAAAGGCCGGCGGAGAGAGCGGAGGCCGAGGCCGGTGCGCCCACGTGTCGGGGACAGAGGCCGAGGCCAGTGCAGACAGCCTCACCACGCGGGACGGAGGCCGAGGCCGGCGCGTCGGCATGCACGCGTGCCGAGGTCGAGGCCGTCCGCACCTGATGCCAACGCACCGGCCTCGGCCTTCGTCCCCAGACGGCCTCGGCACACGCGCGCATACGACCTCGGCCTCGGCACGCGGGCGCGGACAGCCTCGGCACGTGCCCGCGTGCCGGCATGTTGGCCTCGGCCTCTGCTCCCGCCACCGACCTCCGACGTCGCCGCCCGCGCGCCACCACCCTCGCCGCTATCGCAATAATTTCGAGGACTTTTCTGTAAATCAGAATAATTTCGGGGTGTTATTTGCAAAAATCCATATTTCGGGGACTTTTTTGTAAATCAGAATAATTTCAAGGTGTTATTTGCAAAAAAACCAAATTTCGGGGTGTTAAATAATAAAAAATAAGTTTTTAAGGGTTTAATTGTAAAAATAACTGAGGTTAAAATCAGAATTGTTTGGGAAAATTTTGATTAAATAACAATCAAGGGGGTGTAGGTAAATATTTTGAAAAAAGAGGGGGTGTGGGTAATTCCGAAAATTACGGGGGGTTATAGGTAATTAAGGCTAATTACAGGAGGTTATAGGTAATTATTCCTAAAATTTATTGGCTTTTTGATGCTCTCTATATCTCTTTTTTAAAAAACTTTTGCTGAATTATCTTAATCTTGGTTCAAACTGCATAAATGGAAGTCTATTCCTAAATAGTTCATAATTTAATAGAAAAATACAAATATAATTTTCACAAATGAACTTGACAAAAAAGAAATTGTTAATATGATTTGAAAAAAGATCAAAATTTTCTTTATGATAAAAATTTTAATGAGAAAAAAACTATGATAAATGCCAAAACTGTTGTGTGAACTTTTATGACATTGAGTTATATGTGGTTTCTTAAACTATAATACTTATTTATTATATTTTTTTTATAAATTCTATAATTTATGCACAACGAAGATATTATTTAGTTTTTAAATTAATATATATAATTATAGGTAATAATAAAAATAATATTTTTTTTGTATATTTGCATATATAATTTGTCATATCATTATTTAAATTTATTTTTTTAATTTATTAATTAGAAATTCAAACTATTATTAGGATATCAAAGTTTGGTACTATTTGATGTAATATTTTATTCATTAATATCATATAAAATAAAATACTAAATAAAATTGAAGTGGGGTAATCTCACGACACAAATTTTTTAGTGATCATATCATAAAATTCTAATTAAATAAATACAAAACTTATAAATATAGAATTTATAAATTCAACAAAATAAACACAGAATTTTAAAATTATGAATTTATATATTACACAAAACAAACACATTATTATAATTTTCAAATCCAAAATTTTAAAATTTTAGAATATCAAAATTTTTAGAATTTTGAAATCTCACAAAACAAATAGGTTCTATAAGTAAAAAAAATGAAAAATGAATTGGTTGTTGAGCTCTTATTCCGTTCTAACCCTAACCAACTTCACAGAGAGAAGTCAATATATATATGTACAGAGAGACAGAGAGCACGGCCCAATTCGTTAAATTTTCGAGCTTTATGTTAGACTGGAGCCTAAATCCCTAATGAAAAGTGTATATCAAACTTTGGCTCGGTTCGGACCTCGAGCTCTTTTATGACCTTGAGAGAAAGAGAGAGAGACTACAAGTATCATCAAACCAATTAAGCAAGCATGAGAAGCTAAGACATTCAGTTCTTGGAGGAGATATCATGAAGTTATTCACCACATTCTCTCTTGTATTGATCCTATTTCTCTCATCATGTGTAGCATCAACCAGAATAAGCCCTAGTTCTGAAACCCTAGTTGATCCAAGGGAGCTTCCTTTCACTATACATGGCTATAAATGGTAATATATTGCTCAAACTCATTTACTTTTTTAAAATTCGAATCCGAACCTATAACAGCTCTAGGACTTTGAGTTCTTACTGCGATATTATTCATGTCAAACAACTAAGCTATGTATTGTTTGCATGTATTTTTCAAAAAATATTTTGTTTTTGTTAATATAGAAAATTATGGGAGTCTTATGCAAAAATCCTTTTAATTGCTAGGTATTTCTCCATTTAATAATTTTATATTTTCAAATAAACCCTTTCAATATTTTTTAAAAATAAATTCAAATTTTATTATTTTTTAAATAAAATTTTATGAAAAAATATTGAAGATTTTAAATGTACAAATATTATTTGAAAATTTAAGTTTTAAAACGCTCAATATCTTTTTTGTTAAATTTTATTTTACAAAAATTTATACTTATTTATAAATAAAAATATTCAAGGGATTTATTTGTAAATGTACAAATATTAGACTTATAATTTAAAATTTTAAGTTTTAAAACATCCAATATTTTTTTATATTCAAATATTAAACTTGTAATTTAAAATTTTAATTTTTAAAACTTTCAATATTGTGAAATTTTATTAAAAAATAATAAAATTTAGACTTATTTATAAATAAAAATATTTGAGGGCTATATTTATAAATAGACAAATATGTAAATTATAATTTAAAATTTAATTAAGGGTTTATTTATAAATATTTGAGAGAAAGGATGGAGGGTAAGAGATTAAGAATTTTAAAAGGTTTAGTTATAAAATCATATAGGGCAAAAATAAACTTTTTTGAAAAAAATTTTAATTAAACAATAATCAGGAGGTCGTAGATAATAAATTTAAAAATAAAGGGCGTCTAGGTAAATACTGAAATCGCGAGAGATTTTTGATAAATAGAATAAATCTTGGGGAGTTATAAGTAAATACCCCATTAATTTATGCACGGCAGAAGCAAGACTTACATGATACTTCTTTTGAGGAATCAAGAACCGGCAATCCTTCCATAAATCCAACATGAGAAACCTGAAGTACCTTTGAAAACGACAAGTACATAAAAAATTTACTTAAAAAAGAGAGAAGGATAAACTAGAAATGGCTAGAAATGTTCATAGCCACTTGCATTCCCTCCTAGGAACCAATCGTTAAACATGCCTTAGTTGATCATACACATTAGGCTCTTTAAAGCCATTGATTTGTGAAAGACAAAAGAGAAGGAATGGCAGAATCATTGTATGCTTTTTTTTTCTTCCTCTTCTCTATCAAATATTTCAACACAAGTATGAGTCCATTTGTGTCCATTGCAGCACTGACAATCAATTGATATTTTTTCCTATTTGGTTTACTGAATACTGGAATGGACGAAAAATCATAATACAGCAAAAAGCAGCAAATCTCAGCAAAACCGGCCAGATAGTGAAGCCTAACCCGTCGAACTATTGCACCCAAAGCAAGTATCAACTCAGATGTTATACCACATGATTGAAGCACAGCACTCCTGCTAGGGCCTGTCATTGGACTGCTTTCATTCAGACTACAGTTGGAAGGATCAGCATTGATATCACTGTTGCTGTCCTTTTGAACAAGAATTTCACTTGGTAGCTCTACATTGTCCTTTAAAGGAAACTTATTATTTTGCAAAATTCTCAATTTGGATTTCTTTGAGGCATTTCTCACTTTATTGGTAGAGTTACTTGAAGCAAAAAGTAAAGAGCGACATCCAGAAGCCAACAATTAAAAGAACATTATCACATCAAATTTGCAGCACATTTTTTGGGACTGTCAACTTGAACAACTCTAAGTTGCAGTGAACTTTGACATCCAAAATTGTTGACTTCGAAAATAAATGGAATCTAAAGAAGCACTTGCACTTTGTACATTGGCAGTAGGAGCTTTTCGCAAGGAGAAGATGCCATTGTACTGATGACCTGACGGCACGACAAACTTTGGTATAACATGGAAGCAGAAGAATAAGCATTCCATCAAACTAACGAGAGAATTAAGTAGAATAGGACAGCATAATTGTTATCCTTAATTGTGGTTCAGCCTTTCAAAAGCTATGCTCTGTTCAAACTTATTTATTCCTTATAATGAAATATCACATATTCAATTGCCAAAGGTGCCTTGAGATGGATGACTGATGATGAAGGATAAAATAACACTCAAATCATTAGGGAAGCCTCCTTCGTTGTGATTCTGAAACTGTCACTACCCTTTATGCTTTCTTATTCTCCATATGGACCATATCCCAAGAATTACTCATAATGTTTTCCCCTCCCTTGAATTCCCCTTCGCCTTCTTGTGCTTGAACTCCATGGCAACCTCAAACCAAAATTTTTTAGTGCATTATTCTCCTTTTCAATCTCAATTCTTAAAAAGCTTTGCTCTTCATCTGTTACTACTTGATTTGGTGATCCTTTGACTATTATTTAATGGATAGAAACTCACTCGGGACCAATTTTGGTTGGGGAGTGGAATAGTGAGAATAAATTTGGTTTTGCAGCATAGGAAGCAGTGGAAAGATGAAGATAACAGAATACGATTATTTGTATTCTTGGATGTGTTTGAATGTTACTTCTGGAGTAATGCAGAGTAATGTGATCCTTTTTTTCACAAATTTTCAAACACATTGTCTTTCCAAGGAGTAAATTTGAAATCAAAATTAAACTTCGCAACTACTTTCTACAAAAAAAAAATTTTAATTTTTCTACACGCAAGTTGGAATATGTCCTACTAAAGATTCAAAAATAAATAAATAAATAAATGGATCTAGACCAACCAAGCGATTATGATGCATATACTAACAAAAACATTAACTTTGTGAAAATAAACAGAACTGACCTCTGGTCAAGAACAAGGGATTGCAATAGGCAGAAGTAGCAGAACTCGCCAGGAGCAACATTCTTGTGCTTCAATCACTTAAAGTGTATCTCACGAGACAAAAATTCGGGATGATGGCAAGAAAGAGCTAAAATATGGAGGGAATTACCACAATAATAACATCAACAGATTTTGCAGCCAAAGACAAGCACAAGATCAAGGCACAAAAACTAAGAGGGAAAATGATTCAACTAGGTAAAATTTGCATAAAAATTGCATAAAATGGAGAAAAAGTTTGGGATTTTGGGACATCTGGTACCAAAAAACTAGTGGTGAAGAAGGAAAATGCAAGTTCTTGAGGACATTTTACGAAGGAGCCGCTAGAATTTGAAATAATAACGACATCATTATGAATTTTGATGAAAGAGATTTTTGCAAAAACACCTAACAATTTGTCGAAGTTTCTCAATAATCCCTATTCCGATATCATAGAGCTGTAAGCGGGTCATCTTTGGTTGGCACAGCGTCTGAACTGTTTGGTATTCATATCCATAACACTAGGTTTTGGACGGTCCATATCTAAGTAGACCCGATAATTTTGAACCTGTTGATCCAATGTAAACCCGATATCATTTAAATGGGTATTTAAATGTGTTGATGGATATTTCTAGGGTAGTCTCATTGAGATATCAGAATCCTGCAATCTCGACAAAGTCCTGCGATCTCTACATTGAGATCTCACCGAGCTTCTCATAATAGGTAGTCTCAAATCCTAAATCTTTTGAGATTTATTTTTAGATATTTGAATATGAAGATTAGATTCCATAATTGTTCATTTCTCATTAGTTAAACATCGAAGTATTTCAACTTAGAAAAACCTCGACGTAATCACAACATGACTCTTTACTAGCCAAAGTCACCAAGATTCTCACAGTTCAGTGTGAGAAACCTCTCATAGTTCAGCATTTGTGTAAATTGAGCCTCTCGTGGCTCAGTGTTAAGACTTCTCTGTAGCTTGGTATAAAGGAGAATTTTATCTTAGATGTCATAATTTAATGCTCGATCTCCGATTCAATTCTCATTGATCCTATTGTCATTTCCTAATTTTAATTAGATGTATCATTAGTGCCCCCAAGGTAGGACACCGAGTTGCCACAACTTGGAGTTTGAGATTATTTATAAAGAACAACTTATAGTTCCTTGCTTGACTCGGTGAATTTTCGAAAGATGAGGAGTTGCCTTTCTTTTAATATGTTGCACTGCTTTCTTATCATGTCTGCAATGGCTCCTCATCATGCACGTGCCGGTTCCAAGGCACCGCTTTTGGTATTCGTGTTGGCAACCGATCGTTTGGTGATGGTGCTTGGATACTAGATGTGTCCTTCGAGATCTGGAAATCCGGTGTGAAGCAATGCGATTCTTCACATGTGGCCAAGATTTCACCATGTGTTGACTATTGAATGGCTATGCGAGGCTATAAAACTGGGATTGAGGGCAGCGATCCCATTTTCTTCGTTCTGTCTCACTCAAATTTGAATCCTAAACTTGTTTCTTCTTTGATCTCCATGGCCAGTGATGGTAAGGGCTCTGACGACAATGTCGTTGCTTCCCTGGCCATTGCAGCTCTAGTTGCGCCTCTGACGGGAAGCATTGTGGTCGTCATTTCAGCCAACCCTATCGCTGTAGCAACTCAGAGGCCTTCTACTCCTACATCTGTGCGGCTCGTCACTGACCTAGTATACTACCAAACTGTGGTCTTTTGCCTAGCCAAAGTTCAATACTGAGGTGTAGGGTCTTAGTCTCACACCCAATGCTTTGAGATTTATTCCTCGATTGAACAACAATAATTTCCCTCATAGGGTCCTAAGGTAATCTTCCTAGGTTTAGGATTTGGATACTCCAAGTTCGGACATTATTCCAAATCATAAATGATAAATCTATCCAAACTATCTCACCTTGGTGGAGGGTCTCTCTATCAAGCATCTAGTGACCCAATCATTGTGTGCTTTGATAGGTAATGAGGAGCTTCTCTTAGTCTGAATCTAGATATTTCAACATACCCTTAGAGAGATATTAATAGAGAACTTGGTCCAAATCTTCGACTTTTTAGACAACATTGAAGTCGACATATGGGGCTAGAAGTAGGACAACTCTAACTTTAAGTAGTAATTCGGATATTCCTTCACCACCTTTTGGGAGATATTTGAGGCCAAGTTCATATTCCGTATAGATAGCTTCACCGTGGTGGCCTTAGCTGACCTAGACTTGGCCCTCAATCAACTCATCCCCAATGTGATGAGACTCATTATAGCCTTTCGAACTTTGGTGACTACCAAGTGTGTTCCCTTGACTGTAGAGATGTTTTGCGATGTATTCCGAGGTGATCGCAGCATAAGAGCAGATGGGAGATGGTATCTCTCACTGAGAAGAGACCATTGCTTGTTTAAGGCTAACCCGACCTTAATCCATTACTGGAAAGATTGCCTGATGAGAATTTTCATAAAAGAGGATCCCTAACTTTGAAGTGAATGGGCAGAACTCTCCGAGCCCCAAAACCCCCCTAATGTCCTACCAAAGATTCAGTAAC
Source organism: Trichopus zeylanicus subsp. travancoricus (assembly GCA_005019695.1). Classification (NCBI taxonomy): domain Eukaryota; kingdom Viridiplantae; phylum Streptophyta; class Magnoliopsida; order Dioscoreales; family Dioscoreaceae; genus Trichopus; species Trichopus zeylanicus. Next base: position 24,146 of record RXID01019391.1, on the reverse strand, counting down.
TTTTGTTTTCTTGGTCCTTAGAGGCACGGAAGCTAAGGTCTGCTCCAAGGTTGTCAAATGAGGCCAAGCTCTTCGAGCTTGATCTTTCAGTAGCCCGAGAGTCTGGTATAACCTGCTTAGTGAATTAGATTTATTTTTGCATTCTTGCTAACTGTTACCTCGGATTTGTATGTAGGTTTAAGCCAAATATTTTTCATGAACCAAGCTCTTCAACAATAGGCAGGTACCTCCTGAGTTGCTCCACCTCAACTACCTAAAAAATCCAAAAAAACTAAGGAGGTTGTTGAGGACCCTCTTGAGCCATCTGCTTTGGTGAGGAAGGAGAAGAAGAAGAGGTCGTGCCTCTCAAGTGGTGAGGACAATAGCTTGGCAGGAGAAGAAAAAGAAAAAGGAGAAGAAGAAGAATCAAAGTCTGCTGCTGCGTTGATTCCCAAGCCTACTAAGGAACCAGCTGTCCCACCCTTGTTCGAATTGCCACGCAAGGTAGTGGATGTTCTCTCCCATCTTTCATGTCTCCTAATCTCCAAAGGATCACTCCAAGTCCTCAAGGACGTCAACATAAAGGAAAGGGTATCATTGAGGGGGAAGACACTTTAGAGGGAGCGTTCGACCCAATAACCCAAATCGCTAGAATGCTTCTTGTAGGGTGAATACTTCTTGTGATATAAGTTCCACTCCATATTTTACTGTGAAATTATCAGCATATTTAATACTAACTTTTAACTCAGTTCTAGATGGCAGAGTACTTTCATCATGCTGAGAAGTACTACCTCGAGACTAAGAAGGAAGCTATTTTTCTCCAATCTAGGTTGCTTGCCGCCAAGTCCAATAATGAGGCTCTTACATTTGAGGTGGAGCTACTTCAAATAGAGCTTGCCTTAGAGTGCAAAACCAAGAAGGTTGCGGTGGAAGAGAAGAACTTGGCTATAGCCGAGCAAGAGAAGGCCAAGGAGGAACGAGGCTCGGCTCAACGGGAGAACAACTGTCTCATGAAGACTCATGCTACCAAGCTAATCAAGGCCGAAGAAGATGCTCTCACGGCCTTCTAAAGGAGTAGGGAGTATGACTTCTTCATTAAAGAAGCTAAAGAACTAGCTATCCGAGAATCCAAGGAAAGTGAGAAATATCTGAAGGAGGTCAGACAACTCAATGTCGAGGCTTATAGGGATGGCTATTTGATCTATTGAGGCATAATTATCCTCCTCTCGGAGAGGCCGCACTTTGACCCTCATGCACTTTGGATAAAGTTTTACAATGAAGTTCAAGTCGATCGATTGTGTCAGGAGTAGAGGGAAGTTATCAGCACTGAACCTGCTTCTTCTCAGGGCCACTAGGACCCAACGGACTCAAGCTTCGAGTACTCCTTTAGCTCTTTTGATGATGATGATGGTGGATCGATCGGAGTGCCTAACCCACTGAAGAATGACAAGTAGTAGTCCGAGTCTTTCTTCCTTTTTGTGTCTTATCCTTGGATTGTCAATGTCACCAAACTGTTGAAGTTCAATGTACTATCTTTTAATTTCTATTAATGAAAAATCTTAGTTTCAGTTTTATCTTCCAAGTGTTAGCTCGCCGTGATGTTATTTGTTGTTTGCCAATCCATGAAGAATGTTCGTATAGACTGAGCAATTCAACAGGAGAAGCTTGGATGATCCAAAAGAGTCTTAACGCGATAGTAAGATTGTTGTATTTGTAGCTTAGGGGCAAGCTTCCATTTTTGATAAAGGGACTTTGACTTGGTCATAAAAATTATCAAATCATATTTGAGTGGTTAGTCCATATTAGGCAGAGCAATTTAGCATAGGTGACTTGGCTTGGTCTAGGGTTGAAGTTTCATGCTTGGCTCGAGCCAAATTCTTGTGGTTCGTACAAACCAATTTTTGAGGTTTTGAGAGCCATAAACCAAAAGTTTCACCATAAGGTATTGCCCGATCGAGACCTTATGCTTTATTTAGGATCGAGGTCTAATGTCTTGTTGAATCTAAGATCGTTGTGTCTTGGGTGAATCAATGTCTTTCTACCTCAAGTAAACTAAGATCCTTTTGCTTCGAGTTAACTGAAGTCTTTAAACCTTGGATATATCAAAGTCTTTTTGTCTCAAGTGAGCTGAAAAAGAAGATTATGAAATTGATGGAGAAGATAATGCAAATGAGAGAAAAGCTCAATAAGTTAGAGCATCTCAATAGTCGTCTCAAGAAGCTAGAGAAGTAGTAGAAGACATATCCTTTGTAGGTGAAATTCCTGAAAATATAGTTCCTTTACAAGTACCTCCTCTACCAGTAAGGGATACCTAATCTCCCATTTTAGGAATTTCTACCAATATGGAGCTACCAGTGTACATTCAACAGCAAGTGCAACAAATGGTGGCTGCACAACTAAGACAAGAGAATGACATGAATATGATAAATGATGTAAATAAACTATACCCTAGTCATCACGACCAAGTACCATATCCTAAAGATTATACAGTGCCTAAGTTCGAATAATTTAATGACATTGGTAATCTTGAATAGTACATACCTTATTTTGTGACTCTATGTGGGGACTTAAGAAATAAACCTTCATTATTCCTCCACCAATTCTCAACAAGCTTAACTGGGATGATATTTGAGTGGTATGCTAGTTTGTAACCAGAGTCCATACAAACTTGGTTACAAATAAAAGAAGCTTTTTGAATTAGATTTGGAGGAGTCAGTGGCAAGGTGACTATTGTGGATCTAGTCTCAACACCAAAATGTGACAATGAATTAGTTTTGGAATACATCACATGATGGAAAAATCTCATTATTAGGTGTGAATAATCTATAAGCCAATTCAAAACTATAAATCTAATCTTTGGTAATATAAGGAGGAACTAGATGACATCCTATCTAAGTGCTTCCTCTATTCATACTTTCCAAAACTTTATTGCATATATCAGAAAGTTGGAGAGAATTGATTCCCCAACCTTGCCTAGTTCATAAAATCCCAAAATAGGAAAAGATAAGATGAAGCGAGGGGAGCCCTCTAAAATAATGAGGGCAGCATTTGCAACAAATGAACACAAAAAATCTACAAACTCTACCATGAGTACAGGTAATCCTTAGAAACTACCGACTCTTGGAGGAGATGGAAAAGTAGAATTATCTAATGATTTTTTATAAAGACTTTAAAAGAAAATACTCTTTTAAAAAAGAGAGGTGGGAAAAATATTTGAAAATGTCCTAAAATTAGGCCTTCGACTTCCAAAATGCAAAAGGCCAATTGAAGCTAATAAAAAAGATCATTCAAACTACTGTCCTTACCATAAAATGTTGGGTTATACTATTGAATACTGCTTTGTATTCAAAGACTGGGTCAAAAGGCAATGCCAAGAGGGCAAGCTAACTCTTTCAAAGTTAACCTTACTTGAAATGCCCACTGAACACATCAACCATTTTACTATATTCAAGACACATGAACCACTTGCAGAATTCCTCTTTGAAGAAGAAGCACATGGTATGCCCAAGTAGGAGCACTTATGGAGTATTTACATCTCTAAAAGACTAAAGAAGTTGATAAAAAATGATTAAAAATCTCGAAAATTCTGGGATGGTGATAAAGAAAGCTTCGTTCGAACAAACTCCTCTACCTACCCAAAATATAAAAAAGAAAAAAAAAGCAAGAAGAAGAAGTTGGTTCAACAAGATGAATATGATATCAAAAAATCAGCCATCCAAGAATGCATCAATGCTCTAGAAGAATATGTCCAAGAAGAAATAAGCCAAGTAACTCTTGAGAAATTTTTTGTTAACAAGCTCAAAGCTTTATTAGAGGACCCTACTACAGAAGATGAAGAAAGTGAACTTTTAATAGTAACGTGCTCTTTCATATTTATTGTCAGAGGTTCACAACCAAGCTGATCCACATCCCATCATTTCAATGATAACGAGATTTAGAATGCAAGGCGAGAAAAAAAGAATAAATTCATTGAAAATGTTTATGATAAGATGAAAAATCCCATAAGTCCCCCCGAGGGCTGCTCCCGAGATGACTATTTTAGAGAGTGGTTTACTTGTGAATACAACTATGGCATGCTCAAACTATAGCTAGATACTGTGAAAAAATTAGCTATGACTAACATGAAGTTTGTCAAGGGACAAATGCAAATGCTAAATAGACACATACAGGTTATGGCAACCCACATGGAAAACATATCAAATATGACAACCATACTTCATGAGGGAGTCAAGAAGATGGAGAAGATGTGAGTAGAGAAAGTAAAGCCACTTAAAAGACATTGCAAGAGTGGTGGAGAATCACCTGCCAACCTCCCCAAAATCAAAATAAGAATTCATGCCTACTACTCTAAAGACGGGTCAAGAAGGCTAGACACTATTAAAGACAATTATCTGAGTTCACTGCTTCTTGTTGCATGGTGACTCACACATCCAAAGTGAGCACTGATGAGCAGCCACCTCAATTATCATCAAGTGATCTAGCAGCAAGTGGTCAACCTATTAGATTTGGTAAAATCCCAATCTTAGAACTTATGGAAGAGCACCCCTTACCAACTTTAGAGGAATTATATATACAAGACACGGACGTTGAATATGACTATATGTCTGAATTAGAACAACTCTATGACTACTTTAGAAGACCATACATTAGCAAGTACTAAAAGAAGAAGCATGTATTTAAGGACAAAATTAAGCAAGCTAACGCTGGAGCACACTCAACTCCTGTGTCGAGCCACTCCAACACCCACGAAAAAGTGCCTAAATACAAGGTCCTAAATAAGGTCATATTAACTGATGAAATAGAAGGGTTTATCTAAAGAGTTTCTGAAGATCTCTCTACAAGAAGACCCCATATGCCTAATTCTGATGTTGAATAGGATAATTATCATCCAATTATATCTTTCCAAGATATCCAAAAAACTATCAATTGGGAGTAAGGATCTACAACATCTTGTCACATGATCAACCTTGGTAGTGATTCTGAGGAAGAGTTTTATTGGTCTCATGATGCTAGAATTCAATTGTGGAATGCAAACTAAATACAACTTAGAGGAGGTAAAATACTACCCTCAAGACAAGCTTCAATGCCTAAAGATAAGAACATCCCCAGAGACAAGGATAAAGAAATTCAGATAAATAAGGATGTCGAGCCTTCAAAAGCTAAACCTCCACCCAAGAAGATAGAATATAACATACCAGCTTATCTCAAAAAAATTCCTACCATGCTAAGTGTAATTGATGCCCTAATGATGTTACAAGAACTTAGAGACACATTAGTCTATATTCTATAAAACCCAATTGATTATCTAGCATACTTTGTTAAAGAGAAAACGAAGAAGTTTTTATACACTCATCGGACTTTTACCAAGACTTTCACAAATGATGACCTACTACCAGGGACAATAGATCATAATAGGCCATTATATATCACTAGAAATAATGATGGGATTAAAATCAATTACATCCTTATTGATCCAGGCTCTTCAGTCAATTTGATCACTCTCCATATGTTAAGGGCTTTAGTTCTAGACGTGTGTCACCTATCATCTGAAATTATAACCATCCAAGGGTTTAATCAAAATAGTTAAAGAACTCTTGGATCCATAACCATACCTTTGAAAATAGGCAAATTGATGACTAATGCCAAGTTTTATGTAATCGACACTAATGCGTCCTATAAATCACTATTAGGGAGACTATGGTTATATGAAAATAAGGTTGTGCCATCAATCCTACATCAATATCTCAAATATTTTGAGGGTGGTGATGAATATCAAATTGATAGAAATATACATCCTTTTAATACTCATGAGGTACATTACGATGATGTGAAATACTACCAAATATCTCATGTTGATAAAGGGTCTATTTCCATTAGTCAAGTGAAGATGAAGATCGCTAGTTTAATCTTCGCCCCTACTCATATAGGGAGTGACACTGACTACTCAGTTGAAGAAACTTCACCATTCTATCTGGGTGGCTATTCTTTTGATGAAGATAACAACAAAAGTCAAATAGAGAGTTCTTTCCTTGTTACTAAAGTTCCAAAAGGCTTACTTAAGCACTAGACAAACTAAGTATCAATATTATGGAGGAATTAATAGCCTTCTATATTCCCCCATGATATAAGGGAGAAAAGAAGATGTTATTTTATAAGGTAATTTCCTATGTCCCAAGCATGCATGATTGAATTAGGTCTGGCTCTCCTCTGAGAGTTGTGTACTAATAAAGGTTAGCCTGAGACTTAGATTGATTTCTATTAATTTATTGATTGTGGCTTGGCTCCGTCCTCAAGTTTTGATGGAGCTTCTTTCGCTTTGAGAATCATGTCTCCACCAAGTGATTCATCATTAGGATTTGGCAAGAGTTCCTCTCTTGGTTTCAAGGGTATTTCGACTGCATCATGCCCCTTTCTTTTGGTTTTAATAAAGTTTTATTGAGAACTTTGTTTTCTTACAATTCTTGGAGAACCGTGGTTGGCTTGATGCATACAACTTGCATATCAAAAGACATTAAGGGTGTTTGATCAGCCATATTGTCAGATAGAAGTTCAATACTGACCATAAGACATGTATGGATACTTGGAGTGATGTAGCCCAATCCTTTGAAATTCTTATTTTCTCTTTCATGGATATAAGCATGCCATTAAGGTGGATCCCACAAATTTCTAAAGAAATAGCTTTCTTTCTTTGTTTGTTGTAGTGTACAACCAGACTTCTCAACTATTTGATGAAGAGTGTTTGAGAAATACTACTTTTCATGGAGTTACAAGGAGATGCTTGAACTAAATCCTAAAGTATAGTCCACAAGCTAGCCATCAACTCCAAACTTTCACCTATCAAATAGGTGCCTAAAAAGATGAAAGTTGACTTGCAAAAAAAAGTGATAGAAAAAAAATAAAGAAACTGATTAAAGCTGACTTCATCAGGAAAGAGAAATATCCAGCTTGGGTTATAAGCACTGTGCCAGTCAAGAAGAACAATGGCGAAATTCGCGTTTATGTGAACTACAGGGACTTGAATGAAGCATACATAAAAGATGATTTTCCATTACCCATAATGAAAATCATGATCGATAATATAATCAATTTTAAACTATTCTCCTTTATGGATGATTTCTCAGGATATAATTAAAGCAAAGTGCATTGTGATGATGAAAAACACATAGTCGTTCAAACTCCAATTAGCATCTATTATTACAAGGTGATGCCCATTGGGCTTAAAAATACGGTTTCCACTTATCAAAGGGCTATAACTCAAACCTTTGATGACCTTATACATAAACTAGTTGAATGCTATATAGATGGCTTGGTCATCAAAACTAGGTCTAAAGACGAGCATATCCAAGACCTAAGAGTAGTTTTCAACTGCCTTAGAAAATACAACCTAAAAATGAATCCTATAAAATGTGCCTTTGGGGTGTCATCAGGAAAGTTCATCGAATTTGTTGTCAGGCAATGAGAGATTGAAATTGATCCATCTAAGACCAAAGCCATCCTAAATATGCCACCACCCAGCAACCTAAAATAGGTGAAGTCACTCCAAGGTTAGCTTGCATACATAAGCAAGTTCATTGTAAATCTCTCTAGAAAATATAAGCCTTTCTCTAAACAGATGAAGAAAGATACTCTATTCATTTGGGATCAAGAGTACCAATAAGTCTGTGAAGAAATTAAATAATATATCCTAAAGCCATTGATCTTGGCAGCACCTTTGCCTGCTAAACCCTTGATCCTTTACATAGCGACAATAGAGGGGTCTCTAGGGACACTTCTTGTCCAAAATAATAAAAACAAATATGCACTCTACTATTTAAGTAGGATGCTAGTGGGGGCAGAAAATAACTACTCTCTCATCAAAAAATATTGTATGGCGCTTATATTCACAGTTAAAGAGTTCATGCATTATTTGCTCTCTTGTCAGTTTATTTTAATATCCAAGGTTGACTCTATAAAATACTTGATGACCAGGCCTACACTCACTGGAAGTTTAGTAAAATTAGTTTTAATTCTCATGGAATATGATATTAAGTTCACTCCTCAAAAGACAATTAAGAGACAAGCCCTTGCCAATTTTCTGGCAACTCACCATATGTCGGACAATTTTTCACTGAATTGCGAACTCCCTGATGAAGAAATTCTTTTTACCCAAGAAGGAGAACCTTACTAGAAGGTATATTTTGATGAAGCATTATCCATCAAACCAAAAATTAGGACAAAACTTCCACAAATTAAAGTAGACATCGAACTTATATTTGTTAATCCAATTGGTGATATTTTACAATATTCCTATTTTCTTTCAAAACCATGTACAAATAATGAGACTGAATATGAGGTCCTAATTAGAGGACTAGAAATGGCCCTTAACATGAAAATATTAGGTCTACATATCTTTGGTGACTTGTAATTGGTCATCAGTCAAGTGAGAGGTGGATATAAAATCCATAAATCTAAGCTCCTGAAATACCATGAAAAGACTCAAGAACTCATCAGACAAATTTCACATGTTCAAATAACTAAAGTCTCCTGGCCCAACAATGCAAAAACTAATTTCTTAGCTAATTAACTAAGGCATTGACTGATTCTGATCAAGGAAAAATTCTAACCACAATTTGTAGTAGATAAGTAATAAACTCAGTCTTTAGCATCAACCATGAGAAGGCTGAACCTACACTAATGAAAGATGCCATAGATTGGAGAATACCATTTATCAACTAGCTTAAAAATGGAGAACTGCCCGAAGATAAATCCTCAAGAGCATAACTTAAGAAGAGAGTCACACATTTTCTGCTTATCAATGACACTCTTTATTGAGGGTCCTTTGACCAATTACTTTTCTACTGTCTTTTAAACAAAGAAACCAAGAAAGTTATATATAAGGTGGATTCTAGGATTTGTGGGGCTTATCAATTGGGCTAAAAATTGATAATGAAGATTAAGCGTATGGAGTACTATTGGCCAATAATGATGAGTGATTGCATCGAATACGTGAGAAAATATCATTTCTGGCAAGTTCACAGTGACTTCATCCATCAACATCTAAACCCTTTGCACCCAATAGTACCCTCATAGCCATTTAAGGTATGGGGTACAGACATAATTGGTTCAATTGAGTCGTCCTCTTTCAAAAGTCATCACTTTATATTAGCAGCGATTGATTACTTCTCTCGATGGGTAAAAGCAATTCCATTAAGGGAAATAAAAATGGATTCCATTATTTACTTCTTTCAAGAAAATATTCTATATCAGTTTGGCATCTCTTAAAGAATCATTTCTGATAATAGTCCATCCTTCAAAAGCTTTAAAGTAAGATGATTCGCATATCATCATAAGATAGACTTGAGATATTTATCTATCTATAATGCAAGGGCCAATGGCTTCGTTGAGGCATTCAACAAGACCTTTACTAAAATATTGAAGAAATTCATTGATAGAAATAAACAAGACTGACACCAAAAACTTTTTGAAGCATTGTGGCTTATCGCACCATATATCAAACTCCTACCCAATTAACACTGTATACATTGGTGTTTGGGACTGAGGCAGTCTTGCCATTAGAGGTACAAATTCCATCTTTTAGAATTATTTTGCTAGAGGAAATTATCAAAAAAGATAATATTTGTCTTTACCTAGATGAGATAGATTCTTTGGATGAAACAAGGCTTACAATAGAGTAAAATCTAGAAATGTATCGAGCACAGATGTCTGAGGCCTAGAATAAGATGGCTAGGCCCAAATCTTTTTTGAAAAGAGAAATAGTCTTGGTCTTAAGAAGACCCATAATTCTAAATTGAAGCAAGAAAGACAAATTTGAGACTAATTAGAAAGGCTCTTATATTATTGAAAGAATATTTACAAGAGGATTCTCCCAGCTGACTGATGACAAAGGAGAAAGACCCATGCCACCAATCAATGATCAATTTCTAAAGAAATATTGTTCATAAGCCTCTAGGGGTAACAATAATAAAATAAAAGTGTCTTATGTTTGTCTATGATGGTACACCCGATTTTCTCAAAAATGAATACTCCATGTTTCTCAAAGCAAAACATGGACACAAAACTCTATTCATTTTATATGATGATCAAATCCATATTCAATAATACACTAACTCTACTCCTATATGGCAATATTAAATCCACTTATATATGACAACCTAAGTTCACTTATGTGTGACAATTCAAACCCATGTAGTCAACCCTTAGAACATTAACATGGGGGCAGGTACTCGAAGTTTATTTGCACCCTCTCCTCTCATTAGAGCGTGAGAAGAGATGCAAAGGGGGCAATTTATTTGACGTGATTTTTGCCACAATTAAATTTGATTGAAATATGATTAAAATCGAGATTTATGTGTCACTAAGTTATGACTCAAATGTGGATCTTAGTTAGACTTAAATTACATTCAAGTTTGGCAGAGAATTGAGCTCAATTTGGATCTGAATTCTTAAAAAATTTGGGTTCAAACCAAAGTGCGCTTAGTGGGCTGAATGCTTGGATCCAAAGTTGGGCCCACAGTTCATCTAAAATCTAGACAAAAATGACAAAGTAAAAAATATTACAAATAAGTTATTGGACTAGATAAATCTTTATAAATGGGTCCTTGGCTGTGTTTTTCATACAAATAGGTTCACAGGGTAAGAATTTTACGGAAAAGTCTAATAAAATCCTAAAATTATAAATTAGTCCCACAAAAGTTAGAATTTATAAATAAACTCCTCAAGAGATCAATAATTATAATTTAATCCTCATGAAATATAGAATTTACAAATAAACCTTTTCAAAATTTTGTATTCATAAATAAACCTTTGAGAATTTTTTACTTTTCACATAAAAGTCCCTCAAAAGTTTATATTTGCGAATAAGTCTAGATATTACGTAGAAAGTCCCTTGAAAGGTTTTAAAAAATTACAAATAAGTTTTTTTATAAAAAGATTTGTCAAAATCATAAAGTTGCAATTTAGTCTAATTTTTAAAAAAATTACAAATAACCCCTCTATAAATTCAATATTTGAGATGAGTGTAATTTTTAAATTATTGTCACCTACAACAAACAAACTCATCTACAGGCTTATCCAATTTCAAACAAGCACATCCATAGTTATCTAATCATCAAAAATTCTTGATTCAAATTTTGAACAAGATTCATTCCAAACTTACTCAATCTTCTTCAACCCTATAAATTTCTTCATGCTCCTATGAAGAAAAAGAGAGAAAAGAGAATATTAGAGTGCGGAGGTCAATGAAACTAGAAATACAATAAAAAAAGTCAAGAATTGAACCAATCAAGTAACGATTCAAGCTCTTATATTTTGTTCTTTTTTACTTTCTTCTTCGTATCTCTATTGTTGTTTTGGTATGAGCTCCACTTGTTGCTCAACTGCTGCTTACACCTCACCTCCATGGCCCAACCTCTCTATGGTTGAACCGATCGAGTTGAATCACTCACATGAATTGCTCGGGGAAGAAGCCTAGCCTCTATGCCAGAAGTACCTCGCCAGAGGAAAAAGCCGCACCAGCTTGCCCCACCGCCTTTTGTTGCTTCCACCGCCATCTCCTCCATGCCCTAGTCTCCCTCGAAGTCCATCTCTGCCCTAGCCGAACCTGTCCGTGTGCCACCTTCGACGAGCTCTGCCCTACATGCCTTCCCTCGCTCATGTTACCATCCATCTGGCCTGTGCCTCCAGCCCCACTCACCGGTCCACTACCATTTCTAGCCTGCGTCACCACCATCCCACACTAGGGTAGCCTCTCGAGGTTCTCGTTACCATTTCCAGTCCACTGTGTCGCCATCCCTCACCAAGGAATCCACTCAAAGATGCCACCATCCTCTTTACACTACCACTCAAGCTCCACTGTAGCAAGCTTCGCAGGGACATGCTCCTCCGCCCGACAACCTTTTCCTCTACCACACGCTAACAAATCGGGGCTCGATCTGGCCAGATCCAGCCTGATCTAACCATGATGGACTGTCGAGCCATCGTGTCCAAGTAAAGTTTCGAAGAAAATGGGCACAGGGTTAAGAAAGAAGGAAAGAAATAAAAAAAATTTTAAAAAAAATTTATTATGCAAAAAAAGAGGAAAATTCAGTCCCAAAAAAAGAAGAGGGAGAGAAGTTAACTACTAAAAAAAATAATAAAATGACAAAATTCAGAAAAGGGTAGAAGGAAGGCATCCATTGGGGGGAAGATTTAGAGGAAGGAGAAACTAGTTTGCTCTATGCTCATTACCTCCCATGGCTTCGTCTGTCTTTGCCACATTCATACTTGTGCAATCATTATCTTCATGCTCACGGTCACTTGCGACTTTATGCATTCATAGGCTAACCTTTAAGTTCATCTAAACTAGGCTAGCTTTTGAGCCCGCCAAAACTAAGCCATCTTTCACGCCTACCAAGACTATAGGCCAGCCTTCGATTATGTCAAAATCAGGTTAGCCTTTGAGCTCATTGAACTCAAGCCACCGTTCGACCCTCCCAAAACCATGCTAGTCTTCGAGCCCACCGAAACCAAGTCAGCTTTTGGTCCATCAAAACTAGGCTAGCCTTTGAGTCCATTGAAATTATAGGATAGCCTTTGGGCCTGCTAACACTATAGGCTAATATTTGGGCTTGCCACAACTATATGCCAGCTTTCGAGTTTACCAAAATTATAGGTCAATCTTTGGGCTCGTTGAATTAAGTTAGCCCTTGGGTTTATATTTCAAACTAGTCTTCAAACTCGCACTTCTAAGCCAACCCTTGAGCTCACATTTCTCGAGCCAATCTTCAGACTCGCACTTCCAAGGCCAGCCCACAGACTCACCCAAAGTTATCATGATAGTTTAAGGACTTTTAGATTGAGCTAAATTCAATGAACATAATTAAACAAACTAAAATGGACCACCAAATGAATATAGATTAATGAACCAGATGGACTAAAACTCAAGATAAATTGGACCCAATCCAAATTGAGTTAATTCAAATCAAATCAATTCAGACCTAACCCAAACAGGTCAAATCGAGTCAATCAAAAGCAAATTAAGTTTGAATCAAACCATAACTGGGTTAAATCAAATTCAAAACTCAAAGTCAAGTGGGACAATTTGAACTCAAAGTCAAACAAGAATTAGGTTGATCCTAAATTGAAACTAAGTTGAACCTAAATCAACTTGAATTTGAACCAAAGTCTAAACTCAAAGAGTCCAACACAAGATCAAACTCAATCTGAATTGAATGAATTAGACTTGTGCCAAAATCAAGTTTTGAATATTGAATTAAATCAAATCAATGTTGCTCCCACTAGAGTCAATGATTAGTATTTGATAAATGTTCTTCTAAAAATCAATACCAAGCTTGGTAAATTGAATCCATTATTGCAAATTGAATATTTACCGTCAATACCAATTGTGATTCTGAAAATTGGTATTTTACATGGTTCTCCTAGTTATGCTATAAAGCATTAATGCAAATCCAACCACCAAAAGTTCTGGGAAGAAGAAACCAAAAGGAGTTAATGAATTGCAATTCTATCAAGTTCTGAATATTGAATTGAATAAAATTAGATTTAAAATCAAACCAAGTCTAGATTTCAAATCAAACTGAATTAAGATATACTTAAACTCACTTAGTCAATCAGTTACAATGCCTTGTTCAAATGAAGTTATCTTCTACATCTTATTGACTATGAAAATATTTCAAATAACAAAGTTTATCTTGAGTCAATCAAAAAAAAGTATGTGACCTAAGTAAGAACATATCCTCACTTTATATTTTAATAAATTTGAATACGAAATAAGAAAGAGAATGGGAAGAGTTTAATATTTGCTACTACCCCACTCCCACATGCTAGACTGTGTAGAGTCTAGCTCAGGTAGGTCCTGATTTGATTATTAGGAGATGTTGATGATTTGATTTAATGGTGTTATCTGGTGGAACATGGAAGGCAATGAGAAGAGTTTGAAATATTTTCAATGACTTTGAGCTTCAGTGGTAACTTCATTAGATGGAATTACTAGCAGTTTGTCAGGATTAGCCTGAAGTGTCTATGATACCTTTAAGCTTTGGCAATAACTTCATGATTTGAAGTATTTTTATTAGCTAATAAAACTTTAGCAATAACTTTATTGTTTGAAGTATTTTCGTTATCTAATAAAGTGTTAGTGATAACTTCATGGTTTGAAATATTTTTGTAAGTCAATAAGTCATTGGTGATAACTTTATTATTTGAAGTATTTTCGTTAATCTAGTGGTGTGGGTGATAACTTCATGATTTAAAGTATTTCTGTTAGTTTGGTGGTATTGGCGATAACTGCATTTGGATAAGGCATTTAGCTGACTAATTAAGCCAATTCAAGCCCACCTTAATTTGATTTAATTTGATAATTGACAACCTCTTAGGCATATTGTTGATTAAATTTGGAGTGTTGTCAACACTTTTGCATTGGCTTAGCTCAAAAGGTACATCATCAATGACTTTTGAGATTGACTAGCATCAAAGTATGACCAACGGCTGTGGGCTTATTGTTAGTTGACTTCATTTGAACAAGCCATTATAGTTGACTGATTAAGCAAGTTTGAGTCTACCTTAGTTCAATTTGATTTGAAGCATTGCCAATGCTTTTGGATTGGTTTAGTTTTGAAGTATGGATGATGACTTCAAGCGTATTGTCGAATGAATTTATTTGAACATAATATATGACCTACTAATTGAGCAAGTTCAAGCCTGCCTTAGTTCAATTTGATCTGAAATTTAGACTTAGTTTGATTTAAGTCTAATATGATTTAGTTCAATATTCAGAACTTGATTTAAGCTCAAGTTTGATTTGATTCAATTCAATATTCGGAATTTGATATTGATTTGAATACGATTTGATTCAGTTCAATATTTCAAAACTCAATTTCAATTGGAGTTTGATCTAATTAGATCTGCTCGAGCATGACCTTGTGTTGAACCCCTATTAATTTCTTAATAGATTCTTAATAGATTTTGGATCTAAACCCTTAATGGGTTCTTATTAGATCTTTAGTAGGTCTTGGATCCGACCCTTGATAGGTTCTTGATCGATCCTTTATGGATATTTGATCCAACCCTTAATGGATTTTTATTGAATCTTTATTCAACCCACTAATGTGTTTAGAGTTCGGCCCATGTTGGATCCTTATTGGATTTAGGTTTGAACTTTAGCCGACCTAGGTTCAAGTTCAAGTCGATTTAGATTCAACTTAGTTTTAGTTCAGGCTCAACATGGCTCTAGTTTAGGTTCGACCTGGTTTTAGTTTAGGTATGATCTGACTTTAGGTTTGAATTGAATTTGAGTTTGATTTATACAATTAGGGTTTAGTTTGAACTTAATTTAACTTAATTGGAGTTTGGCTTGGACTTAATTCAACTCAATTAGGGTTTGATTTTGAACTTGATCTAACCTACTTAGGGTTTGATTCCAACTGGTTTAATCCAATTAGAGTTTAATTCAAATTTGGTTGGACCCATTTACGATCTAGTTTGAACTTGATTTAACATAACTAGTGGTTGATTCGAATATGATTTAAGCCGATTAGGATTTAGTTCAAATTTAATTTAATCTTCGGTTAACCCAATTTGGACCTAATTGGGGTTAGGTCTAATCAGACTTAATTTGGATTTGAGTCCAGTTTAATATAAGTTTTAGTTTATGTATTTGATTGACTTAAGTCCATTTAGTATTTTATTCGAGTCAATATGATTTTATTTGTTCAATATGATTAAATTACTTTAATTTAATCGATTTAGTTTAAAATTTCTCAGGCTATCATAACGAATTTAGGTGAGCCCATGGTCTAACAAAGCTTGAGTCAATCTAGAGTTTTGGTGAACTCACAAGCTAGTCTTAGTCCGAATAGAGCATTAGCTAGCCCACAGATTGACCTTAGTCCAAATAGATGTTGGACAGACTCATAAGCTGACTTTAGTCTGAATAGATATTCGATAAACACACTAGTTAGTCTTATGCCGAATAGATGTTTGACGAGCTCGCAGATTGGCATTAGTTTAAATAGACGTTTGGTGAGCTTGTAAATTAGCCTTAGCATGTATAGATATTCAATGAGCCCATAAACTAGCCTTAATTCGAACAAACGTTAAACGAGCTTACAAACTGGCGTTAGTCTAATTAAATATTCGACGAACTCTCAAACTGGCTTTAGTCCAAATAGACATTCGGTGAGTTTGCAAGCTGACTTTAATCCAACAAATGGTTGACGAGCTCATGGATTGGCCTTAATTCGAATGAACATTCAATAAACTCGTAAGTTGGCTTTAGCCTAAAATTGGTTTCGATCGAGCCCACAAACTAGCATTAGATCGGTGATGAAGATTTATTAGTACGCAAGAGAATGCACATGATATTAATGAAATTTGTTAATATATAAGGAGGTCATGGGCAATCGTAGTGGTGATGGAGTAGAAATCGAGATGGTAGAGGGTCTTCTCCTTTTTTTTTAAAAAAAACCAGCTCCATCTTCCTTCTTTTTAATCCAATTATTCTCTTTTTTTTGGCAACTTTTTTTTACATATATTTTTTCTTTTATCTTCTTTCTCCTCCTTCCCTGTGCTCCCGTGTCCTTTTCTTCAAAACCCTACTGCGCCTTGGTCTGTTCATCTTGATCTTATGGTCAGATTCGGGCAAGCCTGCTCGAGCTCGGCCTCACTCTAGTGGCCGGCAACCGGAGCTGGCTAAGGCTGTGTGGAGGCATTGCGGGCCGAGGCGGAGACGGCGGCGAAAGGCTATCGGCATGTGCAGGACTTAGAATGGCGACGGCGAACTGTGCGGGGAGCACTGACCGGCGAAGCTAGGGCGGTGAGGCAAGCTGGTGTCCAACGCAGGTTACAGCAGAGGGCCGGCGGAATGCAGGTCATCGAGCTCAGACAGGGGATGCTCAGATAAGATTGTTGGCGTGGAGGAGCTCAGAGGGGCGGATCCATTGGCTGGCGAAGGGTAGAGCTCGTGTGGAGCTTGTATAGGTGAGGGGCGGACTTCACCAGCGATCAATGCACAAGGCGAGACTTGGTGTGGGAGCAGGAGGGTTGCGGGCGAAGCTCGGAAGAGAAGGAAATAAGCTGGCTGGCCTGTGGCTTGGGCGGTTCAAGCTGTGGAGCTCGCGGGGGAGCAAGGGCAGAGGAGCACGACCAGGGAGATGGTGGAACCTTTGCTGGAAGAGGGAAAGAAGCAGAGAAAATAACAAAGAATGGCAAGATAAGGCTAAGCAACTTACTCCATTCTTAGATGAGTTTGTTGATAGTAAATAACAAAGATTTGAGAATTATATTCACCTTAAATATCAAATTTATAAAGAGTTATTTGTGAATTTTTTTCAAAAAATTTAAACCAAATTATAATTCTATAAATTTCAAGGTCTTTAAAAAAAGTTATTTATAAAATTTTAAAACTTTTAAGATTTTTTTAAAATAAAATTTAGATTTATTTGAAAATAAAAATTTTCTATTTCAATAGACTTATTTGTAAAAAATCATGATTTTAGGAATTTATTTACGAATTTTTTTTTAAGGAGTTTATTCGTAAAGCTTAAATTTTGTGGAGGCCAATTTATAATTTTAGGATTTCATTAGACTCTTTCGAAAAATTTCAATCCCAAGGACTTGTTTGTAAGAAAAATTTGAGCATGGATCTTTTCGTAAGAATTTATTTGATCTGGAAATTTATTTGTAAAGTTTTTATATTTTGTCATTTTAGTTCAGATTTTAGATAAATTTTTAGGCTCAATTTTGGTTCAACTATCTATTCTATTTAGCCCATTTAGATCAAACTTATATTGAGCTCAAATTTCTCGATGATTGAAGTACGAATTGAGCTTACTCTTTATTAAACTTGAACGTACTTTAAATCCAATTGAGATTTACACTTAAGTGATAATTTAGTGACATATAAGTTAAAATTTTGATTATATTTTAATCAAATTTGATTATGATAAAAATCACCTCAAACAGTGTGCAATGAGTGTGAAAGTTTTGCATCATATGTATTTGGTTTTGTAATTACTGGGCTTGTAGATTCTACATAGTGTGTGCTTTGGTTTCCAACAGTTGTATCATTTACTGAATTGCGGCAATTAGCATTTGGAATTATTACCGACTCACTGAGTTGGAGGGAGCAGTCGAGACCTTAGGGACATTTTGCAAAGAAGCCCCCTAAAGTTCTTGCTGTGTGACTAATTGAGTCAACAAGTTAACTTGATGAGTCAGCTTACCTGATCAGCTGGAGGAATTGTGTGATTTCGCAAATGCATGAGCAACCTTGCCCCTAAGCTTATTCTTGGATGTTAATGTCCTTGTCATCCAAGACATGGCTGGAGAACTTTCAGGCATCCAGATAAAAATGGGTGGCGGAGCAGCTCTTAATGAAAGCACCATTGTTGATGGAGTCTGGTTCAATACTAGTTTCGGACTCGAAAAACTCCTTGAGAACTCAATTCATTAGGGCGTCCTTTACCTAATTTATATAGAAAGAAATTATGAAAAAGACCGTCAAAAGCTCTCTGACGATGACTGCTCCGACGCTTAAATCAATAGAGGATTCAATCAAATTAAGTGGAATGAATAATTGGGCATTAGTTCCTATCTCTTTGTGCACTCTGATATTTATAGAGCTTCAATCAGTAGTGCATATCTAGAATCCCACAATCTCAGCGAAGTCCCCCCATCTCCACATCGAGATCTCATCAGGCTTTTTGTAATAAATAACCTCGAATCCCAAATCTTTCGAAATTTTTTTTAAAATATTTGAATATAAAGATTAGATTCTATAACTGTACGTTTCTCATTAGTTGAATATTGAAGTATTCAAACTTAGGAAAACCTCAGCTAATCACAATATGACTCTTTACTAGCCGAAGTCATCGAGATTTCCATAGATCGATGGGAGAAACTTCTCATAATTTGATATTTGGGTAAATTGGGCCTCTTGTGACTTGGCATTGAGACTTTTCCATAACTCAATATAAAGGAGAATTTTGCTGCCGTGCATGTCATAATTTACGATTTGATTTTGGATTCAATTTTCATTGATTCTACCACAGTTTCGTAACTTTAACTAGATGGGTCATCAAAATCAGTTTGAATTTTGTAGAAATGGATTTGGATGGTAACTGGGTTTATTCATTTACAACCTGAAATAAATGGATCAACCCACAATAATTCCTTTATATTCCGACTAACTTGTTTAACTAATCGGGTTAACTGATTAATTCTTTTAAAAGGTGATCCCACCCGCACCTGTTTAACCCGTTTTCCGGATCAAATCCGGTTAAAAACCCGAACCTTTTTCTTAAAAACCCGACCCGTTTATTATTTTCTCTACCCGACTTCACGGGAACAGCGGCGATTTAGGGCTTTGCCTCGCTGTGATTTCAGAATTCCGACGAACTTTTTCGTTCTTCTCCGGCTCTTCACACAATTCCGACTCTTCTCTGTCCTCGTCCATGTTCTTACTTGCCTCCTCCGCCGTCTCCGGTCATCTAAAGCCTAAAGGTATGTGTTATCCTTGATTCCTCGAGTCAAAGAAAATTTTCGTCAATTATTTCCGAGTAGTGCTCAATCAAGTAAAGGTTTGATCCTTCTTTTGACATCGTCTTTCTCCCTTATTTCTCGCCGATGCTTTCCTCTCTGATTCCGGATTCGATCGCTGTTGTTTCCCTCCTCTTCTCTTCGTGTCCCAGTCACCGAATCTCCATTTCTCTTCTTTTACTCTGTTTCTGTTGGGTGCTGCGGCTTATATCGCACAGCATGCGAGATCGCCATGGATACTGAGATTTTTCCCTTGTATTTCTTCTGCGGTGGCCTCCTCGCTCGAAGGATGTAACAGTGGTGGCTTGTATGGCCTGGTGCTCCATGGGCAACCTCCGCCGCTCCTCTGCTTGAGAGTGGGGATGGACGAGGAGGAGCGAGATCTTGGCCGCATGATGGATCAAAGAGGAATCTAAGCCTCCTCTTTGGTTTTCTAAACATCTATTTTTGGTTTTCTGGTTTGTTACTTTTGTTTTATTCTTTCTGTGGACTAGGAGGCTGGATGTTTTTAGGTCGGTTTGTGGCTGAGTCGGATCGATTATGAACCACTTAATTAAAACGTGTCTAACCGAACCCGGTTGTGTCTTGATCTAAACTTGATATGTTTAATAAATGGGTTACACAATTTGTGTTGTGTTATGTAATCCTTTGAAAAGTTTGGTTGAGTTCAAATCCATAATTTTGATCCATATAGTTTGACACAAACCAAATATGACCCGTGAACCTGAGTTGCTGGGTCTATTTGTGGGGCAGCGATCAAATCTGTTCTCATATCCAAATCCATACTCGTTAGATAAATATACTTCATGCCCATAAGACCATATCCATAACTAATTTAAGTTTTCCTGGTTTTTCTCCCTTCCAGTTTCTATTTTAATTTTTTAAAGCCATTAGTCCCTAAGAGCCCATTTAGTTTCAGATTAAGGTCAAGGTCAAGGTGAAAAGGAGTATTAAAGTGTAAAAAGATAATCTGGTCAAAATTTTAGTGTTTGGTTACTAATCTGATTAACGAATGGTTCAAATTTTTTCTGAACCATCTTACCCTCATCTTCTACTTTAAATTGCTCCTAGTTGTCGCCGTCGATTCTGTCGTCTCCGAAGAGGTACGCAGCGAGTCGTTCGTCTCCGATGGGTACGCTGCAATGATGAAGAAGAGGAATAGGGTTTTGTGGCTGGAGTGAGATCGGACAGTAGCGATGCATGAGGGTATTTTAGTCATTTTCCAATTAAATTTTAATTAAATTATATAATGTTAGTCTGGTCAAATTTTTGGTGTTTGGATGGTAAACCGGTCAGTTCAGGATGACCCTGGCCTTGGTCCGGAAACAAACGGAGCCTAATGGCTCACCGGTTTTGCTTCGGGGTTGCTTGAAATTAAGGTACATTTACGGGCTTATATGTAAAAACTGGAAATTCTCCTTCTAATATGGGTGCTTGGTGCTCTCCACCTTACCCAAGGCCCTACGATTGTAGCTTCAAATCGCCCATAGGTAAATCTTCAATATCATTTGGTCATCTGATTTTACTCATGCAGTTACATGAAAAAATCTTTGACTGCTTTGAATTCATGATTGGTTCTTTCCCTGCTTTTTCTTTTTTCTTTGATGCTTTTTCTAGGTTTATTTTTGGTGAATACATTCCTTGTCATTTGATTTGTGGAAGAAAGTGATGAATGGAGGTTACTGATTTTTGGTTATGTACCCATTTTTGTTGAAAAATGGATTTCACATTTTCCAACCCCAGTTCCATCCCCAACATGACTCTGAACATCTTTCCCTTTTTGTTGGGCGGCGCTGCGGCGAATCAGTGGTTGAGACCCATGAAGCCAAAGTCCTAAACCCATCCCTAGTGTTGCCTCAAACCCTAATTCTCATTTGTGTCATTTTGTCCCCTGCGGATGGCAGCGAAAAGAACTCTGTTGTGGGTCGTGATGGGTAGAGTTGTTCCCCCACTGATTTTTTGCCTCTAGTGAAGCGCATGGAAAGGCTTTCAGGCAGCAGCTGTGCTTTCATTCCTTGTTGTGCGTAGGTTACTCTAAAAAAAGCTCCATACTATGCTGTTGCAAGGCCCGGTTTATGTGCAGTATGATACAGCTGGGCAGGGAAGATCTTTTTATAGAGGCATATTCAATATAATGGGGTTGGGACTGCACCTTAATATAATGGAATGAGTTGGACATGGAACTTCAATGATGAGTTTGACTATCACTAGGTGTTGAACATACAAATGAAGTGCTCTATCCATTTGTATGGATAGTCAAATTTTATATTACTTAAATTCCTACTTATCCCTCAACTGAGCTATTGATCCATAGCTCGTGCCAGATCTGAACACCTGATTCAGATATTGATGTCCTCACCATGCCAATAGAAGTTGAAATTTGAATTTTCTTGGGTTTTTGTTGATTTATTATTCATTGTCATTGTTGCTTAGGCGATATTTTGGTTGTCTAGGATTTGTGTGAAGTTCTTGCTTGTTTCTGTTTGTAATGAATGTAAGGTCTCCGATATATATTTAGTTTTCCATATGTGCATGGTGTTGATATACTGTCTTGCTGAATTCAACAATATCTCTGATATATAAATTCAGAATTTGGTTTTAAAACTGTGCAGAAATGAGAAAATCCAGTTCAGTTCTTATTTGGTCTGTCTATCAACTTTGTCTACTTCAGTTTCAGGGTTTGGAAAGCCAAAAAGATCAGTTCCATTTGAATACTGGTTCAAGTTTGTCCGAGCCAACCAATTCAACATGCTTATATGTTTTAACAAAGGGGTAATTACCGGTGACCCCCTGTAATTTGGGGTAATTACCGCTAACCCCCCGTAATTTCCGTAATTACCCCCACCCCCCTCAAATTCGCCCGTATTTACCCACAGCCCCCTGATTGTTATTTAATCAAAATTTTACCCAAAAATTCCGATTTTACCCCCGTTATTTTTACACATACACCCCTAAAAACTTATTTTTTTTATATTTAACCCCCGGATTTCGGATTTTTTAAATAACACCCCGAAAGAACTCCGATTTACAAAAAAGTTCTCGAAATTCGAATTTTTGCAAATAAACCCCCGAAATTATTCTGATTTACAGAAAAGTCCCCAAAATTCGGATTTTTGCAAATAACACCCCGTCGCGCGGGCGGGAGCGGATGAGGAGGCCGGCCGGCCGGAGGCGGAGCGGAGGCGGCGGCAGGCGGCAGGAGCGGAGCCGGAGGCCGGGCGGGCGGGAGCGGAGCCGGAGGCCGGGGCGCCGGCGCGCCGAAACGCGGGCGCGGACAGCCACGGCCGAGGCCATTCCGCCCCCGCGTGCCGGGGACGGAGGCCGAGACCGGCGCACCCGCACGCGGGGGCGGAACGGCCTCGGCGTCCGCCTCCGCTCCCGCCGCCGGCTCGCCGGCGCCCCGGCCTCCGCCTCGCACGCGGCGGACACGCTCGCGGCCTTGGCCTTTCGCGCCGCGTGGGCGCGCCGGCCTCGGCCTCCGTCCCAGGCACGCGGAGGCGGAACGGCCTCGGCGTCCGCCTCCGCTCCCGCTGCCGGCACGCCGGCGCCCCGGCCTCCGCCTCCTTCTCCGGCGCGCGGGGGCGGGATTTTTGCAAATAACACCCGAAATATTCAAATTTACAGAAAAGTCCCCGAAATTTTGATTTTTGCAAATAACACCCCGAAGTTAAATTTGTAATTTATAAATATTAAATTTGTAATTATAAATATAAAAAACACTAATGTCTTTTTTGTAAATTTTTTTTTAAAATATGATTAAAAATATAGACTTATTTATAAAAAAAATATTGAAGGGGTCTATTTGTAAATGTACAATATGAAACTTGTAATTTTAAAATTAATTTTTAATAATTTTTTCATTTAAAAATAGACCACCTTTAATATTTTTCTCTATAAATATGTCCAAATTTTATTTATTTTATCAATAAATTTTACAAATAAGTCATTGAAGGTTTCAAAGATTAAAATTTAAAATTACAAGTTTCATATTATACATTTACAAATAGACCCCTTCAATATTTTTTTTATAAATAAATCTATATTTTTAATCATATTTTAAATAAAATTTTACAAAAAAGACATTAGTGTTTTTTATATTTATGATTACAAATTTAATATTTATAAATTACAAAATAGACCCACAGATTTTTTTTAAAAATAATTGTAAAATTATTTTAAAATTAATTTTTAATATTTTTTACATTTAAAAATAGACCACCTTTAATATTTTTCTCTATAAATATGTCCAAATTTTATTTATTTTATCAATAAATTTTACAAATAAGTCATCGAAGTTTTCAAAGATTAAAATTTAAAATTACAAGTTTCATATTGTACATTTACAAATAGACCCCTTCAATATTTTTTTATAAATAAGTCTATATTTTTAATCATATTTTAAATAAAATTTTACAAAAAAGAGATTAGTGTTTTTTATATTTATAATTACAAATTTAATATTTATAAATTACAAATTTAACTTCGGGGTGTTATTTGCAAAAATCAAAAATTCGGGGGCTTTTCTGTAAATTTGAATATTTCGGGGTGTTATTTGCAAAAATCTCGCCCCCGCGCGCCGGAGAAGGAGGCGGAGGCCGGGGCGCCGGCGTGCCGGCAGCGGGAGCGGAGGCGGA